>MU183820.1:26929-41357 GCA_016904865.1 Pissodes strobi
AATATAGTATTCACTCATCAATATCATTACCTCAAGTTTTAATTTTTTAAATTGATCCGTTCAAAAATTAAAAGGGGGGGGGGACATTAAAGAAAAGCACTGTATATTTTTTCAAACATATGAAATTTTATTATAGGAAAATATTCTTCAAAAAATTGTCAAATTAACTGCAGTAGATTATCAAGAGAGATAAATATTTACATTTCAACTCAATTATGAGCAAGCATGTATTAAAAATTAAATGCACAGTTAAATGAAATAGTCCTAGTGTTAACGCCGCAATTTATAACTGTAAATACACAGGATGTTTCAATATTGCATGGATACTGACAAATACTGCCCCTTTTTTTAAACCTTTATTTACTGTAGAGGATTTGAAAAACCTTTCTTCTTACTTTCTTTTTAAAAATTGCCTCCAGTAAAAATCTACCAAAAAAAGTACGAGACTGGCAAGAGCCGTGTAGCAAGACCAAGACCAAGACCAAGACTGGAGCCTGCAAGACCAAGAGCACTTATTAGACTACAAGACCAAAACCAAGACCACATAAAATATACAAGACCAATACCAAGACTAACTCGGTCTTGGTCTTGGTCTTGCATTTGCTCATCACTATTAGGCCCAAATGCTATTTTGTTGAAACGTGATGTGCACGTTTTGCCGTTCCTTTACTTTCAACAAAGAATTAAATTAAGAAATTTGTCACCAGTGACAAGAGGTTCTTTACTGCTGGAAAAATTAAATTTTAAAGATCGTGACTTAATTTAATAAAGTAGAAATGCTTGTCTAGATGTCACACGTTTTGGTGCAAAAACAGTATATCTACTACAATTAAGTCAGCCTCAGCTGTCAGTGCGATTTTATTCAAGTCACAAACCAGCCATTAGTTGATCCTGTAATTTCATGATGGTGCTAAGCACGTGCGTTATTCAGTCTAAAATATATTTATGGAGACCAATCAAAGTTTATACATTTGATTAAGATTCTATTCTAAAGCCAAATATTAACTTACATTAGATAATATTTTCTAAATTCATCGTCTGTTAAGTCACCAAAATGGTTCATACCCATCCGGTACGTGGAAAGACCCATGTGATAAAGCCTGTTATGCTTCAATATGGTCTCCAAATTTTCCATAAAAATATTCATTCGATATTCATCTTCTTCTGGTGTGTCGAATACCTTTTTGTGTTTAACCTAAAAATACATTGAATAAGTGATTATGTATATTCAGATCTATTCAGACGAAGTGGCAATTCCTTAAAGTATAGAAACGGCAATGGCTGAAAACAACAAGCGTAGAGCTCTATATCGTCCAAGAATCCGTGTTGACTTATCTAGATTTATAATTCCAGATTCGATAATTTAGCATGATTGCCAGATGGCTTAAGACTAGCACAGTAATAAAGTACTAAGCATATTTCTATTAAATATATTTCGACTATTACGGGTTTTAGCTGTGAGGTAAGTCTATCGGCGTGCTGTCTTTATTTTTGCTGTTATTAATAGTACTTATTAGATCCTAAGGTAATGCGAAAGTTGCTCGCAAAACTTCTCTGAGATTTTTCTAAAAATAGTTGTATAAATAATAGTGGTAATATTACCATAAGAAAACCGAAAGGAGACTAAAAATAATTAATAATCATTTCTGGAAAAATGTTGCGAGCAACTTCCGCTGGTTTTCTAATCAAAAATTCCATGCAAATGTATTAATATATTAAAGGGAATATATATTTTGTACCTTGAATTCTTCCCACTGGTTTCTTATAATATGTTGTTCGAATGATCGTGTGTTCACATGACCCATAATATAGGTAATCATTACGAGTACAGCAAACATTGCTTTTGAATTATCTTGCACTAAAAAATAGAATACAGAAAAGTTGAATTAAATAAGAACGTATAAACAAGAATGCTAACGTAATATCCGAATCCTTTGATATTAATGATTTGGTTGAATCAATATGGACACAGTATAAGATTATATTGAAAATGGAATAGGGGAGAAGGGGGCACCTTTGAATACTTAAAAAAATCATTTTTATTGTCAAGAAATATCAAGTTAAATAAGCAAAACTTAGCAGTTTTACAATTTAAGGTTTATTTTATTATATAATGTAACTAAAAATTATTATATTTTGAAAAGTAACAAAGCAAGCTAATTTTTAAAAAACACTGCAGTTGTTCAAACCTGCCCCATATGCGGGGCACTTTTGAACAGGCGTGGGGTACTTCTGAACAAGGCGTTTAAGGAGCATTTTAAGCACTAAAAGCTATGCCAAAAGACATTGCAGACATGGCTCTTATGGTACCACTATGTGAAATTGGTTTAGGTAGCTTCATTATAAGGTCTTTAATATTTACATCGCTTGATTCGGGATATTCTGCAGTAATTTTTTTTCAAGTTCTTTTAGATTATTTTCCCCTATTTTCGAACCTTATTTTCTTCTAAAAATACGTCATGGACTGAGTAAATCTCTTCTTCCTCTGATTCAGAGACAAGATATTCTTTTTTATCTTTATTTTTTTTTTGCTTGTTCTGTTTCTTTTCTCGGCACATCTCTTCAGTTAAAGCATAATTTGTCTTAGTAACACATTTCAGAGTTTCTTCTCCATATTGTTTTTTTTTCTTCAATTCTTGATTTCCTCTTTCTTGGAATTTAAATTCAAATTTCTATTGCGGGATGGCTCTTTTGGAAGTGGCCTTGCCATTTCTGAAGATAAAATTATGCTAGTTTTAGAATAGTTGGATTCATCATTCATATCAAACCACATGTCTGCTTTTGAAGAACCGGCTTTAGGTTCTTCTAAAAATCTGACCATGTTTTTGTTCCGCTTAAAATCTGAACAGTATGTTCCTGGTATGCCTCTAGTTCGGAGTCTATCTGTCACGAACGCTGCTTCAAACTCCTCATGAGAAAATACGTTTCTGGAAAATGGTAACACTCCTGTTTTTGCAAACCCTGACGTTTATTGTAAATAAATATGCATACGCCACGTTTGTCGACTCAACCAAATCGTGGATTGTAAGTTTTTTACCGGGTTTGCATAAAAGCCAGTAACTTTGACCAACAGAGAGTTTTGAATTAAATGGTCTCATTACAGTCACATCCAAAGGCTGTGAGCGATGTGTATCATTAGGTAAAAGAGGGACCAAAATCATTCCAGGTTCTTTTGTATAAATGATCGCCTCTAAAGTAAAAATGGCTTACATGATTGTCCATTAATATTAGGATGAAGTCCTCCTTTGTACATTTTTTATGTGTTTGTATATGTTCCACGACTGTTATTATTAAAGGGGTGGTTATCCACTTATTGGATTGTTTACGAGACCAATAGCTCCTAGTGGACCTCCTTTCAACATAATATGGTCATGGTATTTTGCTCTGGGGAATATAAAAACAGGTGGAACCGTATTTCCGCTGGTATATATAATAGCACACACTGTCATCAGTTGGCATCTTTCGGCATATATCACCTGTCCAACGTGGTGCCTGGACCAGAGTGGTAATCCCAGTTTCATCCAAATAAAGGATTTTCTCGGGTGAAAATAGACGCAAAATAAAATCTCGTTCGTAGTAATTAAAAAAATTCATCAACATTATTTGTTTTATTGAAAATAGTTGGGCAAGCCAAGCTAGTATTTTCAAGCTTTCTTAGCGTCAGCTGTTCATGACGCCATTTTAGCAGCTTCCCAATTTGCTGGAAAACTGCATTTTACTAATTTCGCATAACTATAAGCTAGCTTTCGGATTTCGATGTAAATAACACCGTAGTAGTGGTAGCGGGTAGGTACTCGTCAATGGTCCCGATAGACGACAGGCTTACTTCAGGGATGCGCCCCTGCCCACGCGAGCCTTGGTTTATCTCCCAAGACCAAACGGGGGAAACCATTGTCACACCCCCCCTCATTATCCTATATCCAAACCCAGTTTCCCCCACCCCAATACCCCACAACCACTCGCCAACCCGCATCGGCCAGCGTGGCGAAGAAACGGCCAATCCCCTTCAAGTTATGGAAAGAAATGTCGATACCTGAAAATAGTCCCCAGGTGGGTCGAACGACAAATTCGGAATCCCACACTGACGGCACGCTGTCAGTCTGCTCCAAGGAATATGGGGGGAGCAGGAAGTCGACTAAAAACCAAAACTATGCAAACGAACAGAAAACTCAACTCAAGAAGAACTAGGCAACTGAGAGTGGCAACATATAACATAAGAACGATGCGTGAAGAAGCAGATAGAGCATGCCTAGAACAAGAACTAGAAAACATCAAATGGGACATCCTAGGACTTTGCGAAACAGGAATCAAAGGGCAAAAAGCTACGAACCTGAAATCTGGTCACCTGTTATACCAAAACAATACAGAATCTTCATTGGGAGGTACTGCCATCCTAATAAATAAAAACATAAAGATGCAGTAACAAAAATGCATTCAATCTCAAACCGAGTCCTATATATCATTTTAGAACTCAGCAAGAAATTTAGAATACAGATTATACACGTATATGCACATGGGCGTAAGCACGGAGGGGCCAGGGGGGGCCATGGCCCCCCCTGGGAATTTATCAGACTCATTTTGCAATAAAACATTCATGCCATGCCATTCAAGAGGGTGACGAATCCTTGTTTTTTTTAGCGATTTTAACGACTTTTGGGTGAAAATTGGGCGTGGCACCACCAAAATTTTCCGCGGCTTGGCCTCCGTCCCCTGGTACCACTGCGGCCTTGCCTACGGTTCGCCCCCCTTGGGAAAAAATCCTCTCTACGCCCATGTATATGCACCTACAACTGCCTCAACGGATGAAGAAATTGAACAATTATACGACGATATAACAACATGCAAAGCTCGTACAACAAAAAGAAGGAGATCCTTTAAATATCGGAAATTTTGGTTTGGGGCGTCGAAATGAAAGCGGTGAGAAATTGATAGAATACTTACAAAGCGAATCACTATACTGCATGAACTCATTCTTCAAAAAACAACCCCAGAGAAGATGGACATGGAAAAGTCCGGACGGTTGCACAAGAAACGAGGATTTTATCCTTACAAACAAGAAAACATCTTGCAAAAACATATCCGTACTTAATAAGTTTGACACAGGCAGTGACCACAGATTAGTACGAGCCACCTTCCAAATAAACTTAAGAAAAGAAAGGAAAAACATGGTAAAGGGGTCAAAAAACAAAATACCTACTTTAGACATTCTCAAGCAAAATCAACAACAAATTCAGAAAACACTAAAAGATAAACTGGAGCCACCAGGTTCTCTGAAGACCATGGATATAGACCAACTAAATGAAAAGATCGTGACTAGTATACATACCGCTACTAAAAAGATTCTATTCCAAAAACAAACAAATTCAGTCCCAATACGTTAAAACTTCTCGAGGGAAGGAGAACCACAGAAAGAATCTCACAAGAATACAAAGAGCTAACAAAGAAAATAAAAAAGATACCAGAAAGGATGTAAGAAAATATAATACGGAATTAATAAACAACACCATAGAAGAAAATAGAGGTATGAAGGTACTAAAATCCAAATTGTCACAAGGGAAGGCAAAAATAATAAAACTGCGAGACAAAGCGGGAAATCTTGCCACAGAAAAAGAAGTTATAGCGAAAGTAGTAGAACAATTTTATACAGACCTCTACTCGACCACCCTTCCAAACCCAATCAAAGAAAAAAGACAAATTCTCATAGGCTCCGAGGAAATTCCAGAAATGGCCTTAAAACAAATGAAAAACAAAAAATGTCCAGGGGAAGACGGAATAACTACTGAAATCTTAAAAATAGCAGGGAGCGAGCTTTGGGAAGCAATAAGAACTCTACTTAATAAGTGCATCGAAAAACAAAGGGTACCCAAACATTGGCAAAGAAGCGAGGTAATCCTTCTCTTTAAAAAGGGTGACCAAGCTGATCTTGAGAATTACAAACCAATAAGCCTACTCTCGCACTTATACAAGCTCCTCACTCAGATTATAACAAACCGTCTAACTAATAAACTAGACTCCTACCAACCAGTGGAGCAGGCCGGCTTCCGCAAAGGCTACAGCACGACCGATCATATACAAACTCTTCGTTTACTGATTGAAAAGGCAAACGAATACAACATCAATATCCACTTAGCGTTTGTCTACTACAAGAAAGCTTTCGACTCAGTGGAACAATGGGCAAATATGCATTCCTTAGAGAACGCCAGGGTAGACTCGAGATATACAGGACTCCTCAAATCTATATACGAAACATCAGTAATAGTAGCTAAATTAGATGAAGACCTGAAAACGTTAGAAGACGTGTTCAAGGGTCTAAACTGGGAAGGGAACGGAATTAGAATTGACGGCGTATATCTCCACCACCTGAGTTTTGCGGACCACGTGGTTCTAATAAGCGAAGACCCAGCGGAACTGAAGACTACGATCAAACAACTACACCATGCCTCTCAAAAAATAGGACTCGAGGTCAACATCACAAAAACGAAAATCCTCAGCATGCAAAACATTCAACTTTCAATCAGAGGGAAAGAGATCGAAAATGTAGACGAGTATATATACTTAGGGCATAAACTCAAAATTGATAAAGAAAATCAAAAAGCAGAAATACCGCGAAGAATAGGTCAAAATTGGGCTGCATTCAGAAAACTAGGATTTATACTCAAGAACATGGATGTCCCTATGAACCTAAAAAGGAAAGTGTACGATAACTGCATACTTCCAGTAAATACATACGGGCTGGAAACAATGTGCTTCACAAAAATCAGCGTACATCGCCTGCAATGCACGCAGCGAGCTATGGAAAGACAAATGCTGGGGGTCAGTTTGAGAGATCATATGAGGAACGAAGAGATTAGGAGAAGAACCAGAATAACGAATATAACGGAGAGAATAGCCAGATCGAAGTGGCAATGGGCAGGACACGTGGCCAGGATGGATAGCAATAGATGGACATCTAGAGTATTGAAATGGAGACCCTGGGAAAATAAACGAAAATTGGGTAGGCCAATGAAGAGATGGGCTGACGATATTAAAACCGCAGCGGGAAGAAACTGGACACAGAAAGCGCAGGATAGAGATATCTGGAAGAGACTTGAAGAGACCTATCTCCAGCAGTGGAGAAACTACGGTTTATGAAGAAGAAGAAGAACACCGTAGTTGATTTTCGAGCACTTGAGTATATTATATTCTTCCAATAACTCTTCTTCTTGCATGGTAAAAACTTCCCTACCTGTGAATTGTGTATTTTCTTTTCTGTGTTATCTTTTTTTAGTCGGTAATATAAAGCTGTGTGGACCGAACCACAAGTCGCTGGCTCCTCTTATGGACATGCTTTCGTCCTTTAGGGCACGAATAGCTGCAGCCATATCTTCTTCTATAACGTTTTTTCTTATTTCATTGTTTGTTCATTGTTTTCTAAAATAAAAACATACTAATAAAAAACTACGGTTGGGGTACATTTGAACACGTTCCATGTACCCCTATACCTTTGTTCAAATCTGTCACATGGGGCCATATTCAATATTTTCGTGAATTAAAAAACATAGTAAAAAACAGACAATTTTCGTACAGAGAAGATAACTATATATCCCCACAAGTACTTTGGTCTAATTCTATTACTTACCAATTTAAAACTATATCACTTTGAAACTTTCATGGTCAAATTACAGTTAACCTCAAAAAACCAATAGGCACGTGCTTGCTCTATAGAAATTGCAGATAAACTAAAATAACACCAATCCTGCGCCCCATCTGTTCGGCCGGTTCCGAAATTGTTCCAACTTTTCTCCGCGTAGGCGGTAAATTTACAGGTTATCACAGGTACACCCAAACCTTTGAATATATGCATTTAAACTTTAGAGGAAAGTCGTCGAATGTTGAGGTGCGTACAGACCTGAGGAGACGCGCGCGTGACACGCACGCGATGCGTCGCCCGCGCGCCTGCTACGCGTACGCGACGAGCACGGTTGTCTCGCGCGCCTACTGCGTGCCATGTAGAGAGACGCGCTCGCCACGCGACCAGCAAGTTAGATCAACGAATTCGTAAAGGTCGTTGAGTTGGATCATTGTTTTTGTGTGGAAAACATGTCGAACGAAGAGAAAGCTGCAGCATGTTTTTTGTTATGCGGGGGTACGATGCTCAGTGCATCTCATTTAATGTTAAAAAAAACAAAAGACGTAGATGGTGGCGTAGTGAATTGTATAAAGGAAGAGCCGTCAGGAATTAATTAATGATTTAAGCTTCCAGCATATTAGTGGCCATTACAAAAACTTCACAAGAATGACTCCAACTGACTTTGAAAATCTTAGCAAAAATCGGGTAATAAGATTTTTAAAATCCTATAACTTGACATTGGACTGACGGATCTTGATGGTTTTTGCAGATTTGGAATCCTTATTTCATGTAGATTTTCTATGGTTCCAGCATTTTATTTCAGGATTGAAATTTCCAGATTATACCGGGTCAATAATAAAAAAAAATATAGGGTACACAAAATTGTTTAAAATAAAAATAATTATTGCACAAAACTATCCAAAACTAACCCAAAGCATACCCAAAATCAAGAAAAAAAAACATTTTACAAATATAACCTCAGGAAAATAAAAAATTAGATTAAAACTAACCGTAAAATCAACGCGAGCGAAACCACGGTTAAAAGCTAAAAGTGTCCTATATGTTCTTTACTATACTCTTAAAAATATCTTTACAAAATTTCATGATGATCGGAACAGTTTATGCGTGAAAGTGTAAGAAACAAATTGCAAATTTTAGAAGAGGGCTATGACTTGATATTGTTTTAAACGTCTGGGCATATGAATAATACTTTTGAGGGTTCGTTTAATTTAAAATAATAATATGCTTTGTTATTGTCTAAAATCCATTTAAAAACGATTGTAAATGGCAAAATTGTATAAAAATCCGAATATTCGGACTTTTTTAGGACGATAGCCGTGGCTTCGGACGAATTTGTCGTGGATTATCAAGCGAAAATTCATTTTTAATTCAACCGTCCATTAAGAATAAGCTGTGCAATGGATCCAAATACACTACGAATATAATAAATATTAAATAATAGTTTTGACGGTTCGTTTAATTTAAAATATGCTTTTTTATCGTCTTTTTTTTTATGGCAGTGGCACACACACTAAAGGGAGACCCTATGGCGCGCGACGAGCGGTGTGTGTGCGAAAATGTTGATTGACACGGCCCTTGAATATTTGTAAGTTGTAATTAGTGGGAAACAGATGTCCTGGGAGTGAATTCCACAGTGATGCAGTGCGCCAGACGAAGGAGTTCTTGTAAAGCGATGTTCTAGGTGTTTCCAGTTGTACGACGAACTGGTGCGCTCTTGCCGTCTGTCGTGACTGTCTGGAGAACATCTGCCGTGAAAGTATCTGTAAAACAGAGATATTTCGGCTACATGTCTGCAAGGTTCCAGACTATCTAGATTCCGGGTCAACTCCGGGTCACCGACGAGACGCCCAGCTCTCTTCTGAATGGAATCCAACAGCTTTAGGGTGTGCTTTGGTGCGGCACCCCAGATATGTGAGCAATATTCTAAGCACGGTCTTATTTGCGCTTTGTAGAGTAAGAGCAACTGCTGCGGTGTATAGAGTTTTTGTTGCGAAATAGCGCACCAAGCTTCTGGGAGGCTGATTTTACGATGTCAGCAACGTGGTCATGCCAGGACATATTGCTGTTGACCGAGATACCCAGCAGTCCGATTGATGAGGGTGAAGGAATGGTCGACCCTGCCATAATGATGTCAGGGCCCGCTGTATTGGCTCTCTTGGCAAACGTGGCTGCTTGTGTCTTTGCTGCATTGAACTGCACCAAATTTCGGTCGCCCCAAGTTTGAACTTTCTCCAGGTCTTGATTAATTGCTGTAAACTGCTCCTGTCTGCGGTGATGAGTCTCAGTCGCTGGTAAGGGTTTTTCTGATCTAAAGTGGGAGACATGGGTACTGTCATCTGCAAAACTGTAAACAGAATTATTTGCTTCGGTTAACAGGTCATTAATCTAGATGATGAACAGAGTTGGTGACAGTATTGCGCCCTGAGGCACGCCCGCGTTGATGGTGAATGTGTCCGAGATGTGTCCATCGACTGCAACGTGCAGAGATCGGCTCTTAAGGAAACTGACAAGCCAGCTGCAGCGAGAGGCTGGCACTCCGAAGGACGGTAGTTTGTTGAGCAGTCCGTCATGCCAAACTCTGTCGAATGCCTTTGAAATATCCAACGCAATCGCTTGAGACTCTCCGTAGTTCCCAATTGCCCTACTCCATATATGAGTGACTTAGGCTAATATATCTCCTGTCGATCTCTCTTTGCGAAAGCCGTATTGATTATCGCTGATTATTTTGTTGTTCTCGAGGTACTTGAGTAGTTGCTGATTGACTACACGTTCCATGACTTTGGAGATTATTGGAAGCAAGGCAATTGGACGATAGTTTGAGGGCGTGGTTTTCTTGCCTTTTTGGAACAGGTTGCACTCGAGCGACTTTCCAAGAAGATGGGTAAATCTCTTTTCCCTAAGACAGAGAAAAAAGCCTGGAAAAAACGGGTGTTAATTCGTTAGCGCAGTTCCTTAAAACGATGGCAGGTATTCCTTCCGGTCCTGATGCCTTTTGCGTATCTAGATTTTTAAGGATTTTACGAATATCACGGTGATGAAATTTGACTTCTGCCATGGTAGTGTTGATGTTCGATAAGGTGGGGACAGTCTTGCCTTGGGGGACGTCTAAGGTAGAGTGCGAAGAAAACATTTTGGCGAGCATGTGTGCTTTTTCCTTGGCTGTAGTCGCCGTGATGCCACGTCCGTCTGTCAAAGGTGGGAGAGACGTTTCTGTAAAGTTGTTACTTACTGCCTTTGCTACCGACCAGAAATTCCTGGAGCCACTGGGACATTGCAAAAGTTTATTCCTGATCCTTTGATTGTGTTTGTCCTTAGTTTCGTCGATAACACGCTTGCATTCGTTTCTCGCTTCGACAAAATAATTGCGATTTTCAGCGGTCTGATTTTGCTGCCAGTTCTTGTAGGCTTACTGCTTCCTACCCACACCTCTTTCGCATCTTCTGACGAAATCCGTTTAAAACGATTTTAAATGGCAAAATTATATATAATACCGCTCTAGCGGCTAGAATCGATTTACATATTTCCTTCCTATTTGCCGAGACAAATCAAAAACTTTTTTCTTGGTGAATATATTGAACTTTGAAATTTGCCCTAAAATCTGTTTGTGTAATTTCGAGTGTCCAGCAGCTTAGTTTTGATATCTTAAATATACTAAAAGCTATTAAAATTTTATTAGTTACTGTGTATTTTATTTACTAGCAAAGTTCGGTAGCTTTTACTTTAGAAACTCTTCATTTGTTTGGTTTCTTAATACATCTCTAAATAAGACTCCAACTAAATTAGTATAAATACTTACCACTTCCAGTGCCGGAGCCCTCTTTAACTTTTTTCTCCTTCCGGTATGTTTCCAGAAGATTTGCTATTTTTTTGCATTCATCCCATGTCCTGCCATTGCCCAAAGATTGTGCAATATCCCTCCATGCATCGAATTTTTTGTTTTTTCTGAAATAGTCCTTATGTTTTGGATTCCACAAAACGGGGTTTAATTTGTATAAGTCAATAAGTTTTAATTGAACTTCTTCACTCCAGACCTCCATGATTTCTCTCTGGTACGATTCCTACGCGCCTACTGCGCCACACAGCGCCTCGCTCTTTCTTTGATCTGCCGTCGAAAAACCGACAGCAGACGGCTAGGGACGAGCCTCGGACAGGCGGAGCTAGCGCCGCGCGCGCTCCCCGTCCATGCATAGGAATTTTGAATTGTGGGCGCGTGTCATGCGCGCGTCCCGTCAGGTCTGTACGCACCTTTAGGTAGTTGCTTAATTTTGGATACTCTCTGATCTCAAAACCCGTTAACAGTTTTCTATATTTAAACCCAAAAAAATGCAAGGTTCTATCATAAAATGATTCTGTGTGATAGTGGCGGCTATTCAGCGGAAGTAGAAGTGCCACTTCCTCAAGAAAATGTAATTTAAAAAAAATACAATTAATTCATTCATCAGTAAAATAATATATTTTAAGATTCAATGATAAAATGTTCTTAGTTTAGGAATAATCTGTTTCCCGTTACCCCCCTAATAACTAATAATTCAATTATTTTCAAATATTAAAATCAATGCTTCATGAAACAAGAACAAGAATTTCGCCACCTGCACATGTCCCGTTAACTCCACTATCGAATAGAACAGAGGTGAACCCACATGAAAATGTCTATTTCTTTTCGCGTACGCGCCGATAGTAGTGACACTCGCATTATCATTTGTGTAGACCTTTAAGGAAGATGTATCGCTAGAGAGCCGTCGAGTCATGAAAAGTATAAGCGCAACTAGTTGGTTGCCATGACAACGATGACGTCGTAATGGTCGTACATTTGTTTGGTTTGCAATGATTGGAAGAGCTGGCGTGTAGCACTTCCTTTCTCAGATCAACGCGTCCAACGCTAAAGCACGTTGTTTCGTTTATTGCGAGTTTATTAGGGGACATTGCGCCGTGAATTCTTGGAATTATTTTTTATTTACGTTCCACGGTTGATCCATTATAGTATTATACAAGAGATATTTTCTATATATTCTAGTTTTAGTGTGTTTTTCGTCGTAGACATGTGATATGTATTAGCCAACAAATCATTTTGTTGCTAATACAATATGAATATATTTTATTTTTTGATGCTTTACCTAAAAAATACCGGTAACAATTATTAAATAATTTTGGCAGTTTGGGCGTGGACCCCAAAAATTCTGTCGCTGTTCCTTCTGTCGATATCGGTAGCTCTTCCCCACTTTTCAAAGCCGCGAGCCGCCACTGCTGTGTAACGCTCAATCATCGGCTCTTCACTACTAGGTGGAGCCATAAGATTATGTGTTTGTTATGACCACGAGTTTTTTGTTGCTCCGTCTGTAACCTGTTCTAAGAAGGTAAGTTGTTAGCGTACGAAAATGTAATTTGGCACAGATGTACAGTGACGGAAATAAAATTTCGTACACTTATTTTTTCCCAATGTGATATTGACTTTTGTATACCTAGACCACCTGAAAATACACTTCACTTTTTGACATATTGATATCAGTGTCATAAGATTTGAAAATTATATTATTTCATTTTAACAAAGCTTGTGCAGATGAATCAACTCGAGAACGCGAGATTAATTGCTTTATTCGAAGAAGATGTTTCTCTACGAAGAAGAGCTGAGCAAGTTGGGAAACCTAGAAGCATTATACAAAGCTTCAGAACTAAATGGGAAAATACAGGATCGAAGGGCTGGAAGCGGCAGAAAAAAAATTTCAAACCTCAATCAAGATAATGATCTAATAGATTATTTGCGAAACAATCCATTTCAGACAGCAGTAGAAGCACATAACTATACTAATTTTCCTGGGACAGTAAAGAACGGCAAGAAATCGTATAAAGAAAAATTCGGAACTGAGAAACAGGTATCTGCTAAAACGCCATTTTTGACCGATATGAATAAAGGGCAAATAATAGGGTTTGCAATGGAATATCTACCGCAAGGTATGGACTAAGGTAGTATTTACCGACGAGAAAATTATATTATAGTGGGCAGATTAGAGTGTACAGGCCGCCAAATATACGGTATGAGGAAAGATATACTCAACATGTTAAAACAAGTGGAAGATTTTCTATTAATATATGGGGGTATATTGCTTCCAGAAGGCTAGAAGGGTCTTGTGACATATAGGTATCTACGATTTCACGATTTTTATTTTTTTTACTAGAAAGGGGGTGTCCTATAGAGTAGTTTAAGCAAAAAAAATCGGAGGATCTCCCACATTTGAGCCTAAAAAACGTCCCCAAAGTTCGAGTTTTGACACAAATTTTCATCACCATTTCGCAAAAGCACTAGATATAGCCAATACATACCTGAAAATCAATTATCGAGTGAAAATATTAACCAAGAGACATTTGCGTAGAACGAGAGGCTTCCGTTTTGTCCCGGTCCTAATTTAAGGCGGTCCATAGCCCCAAGAAACAAAAATAAAAGTTTATTTGTAAGCATCCTCCTTTTTACTGTCAAATGTCACAATAGCCGAAATAGATATTTTGAAGAAGGCACACTGTTGCCAGACGTTTCAAACTGAAAAGATATGAGATTCGATTGTCCTACTGCGTTTTCTTTTCCTGATTTTGGGTATGGCTTGGGTTAGCACTTCTTGGTTAGTTTCCTTTTCTTAAGCCCCATAGCGAGCGAAGAGCGAAGCGAGCGGAAATAGTTACGGAAATATTACTTTAATGATAAAAATATTTGGGTTTAGAGTCGAGAGTCGTATTATCGTGGATATACAGCAGCTTGCACGCATGTGTTTCCGCGAATGTGACTGTAAACATTATAAACCCACAGAT
>MU183820.1:51357-68637 GCA_016904865.1 Pissodes strobi
TAACTATCCAAAGCTAACCGAAACTAACCAAAGCTAACTTAAACTAAGCCAAACTATCTAAAGCTAACCCAAGCTACCCGAAATTGTTTCGCCTAGGCTTGCGTAAAGAAAGACTTGCGCTTGGCGCAAGCCTTCCTTCTCGCAAGTGCTTAATGGCTTAAACGAGACGAAACTAACCCAAACTAACCAAAGCTAACCCAAATTGTTTCGCCTAGGCTTGCGTAAAGAAAGACTTGCGCTTCGCGCAAGCCTTCCTTCTCGCAAGTGCTTAATGGCTTAAACGAGACGAAACTAACCCAAACTAACCAAAGCTAACCCAAACTAACCCAAATTGTTTCGCCTAGGCTTTTCGATTAGCTTGGGTTAGCTTAGGTTAGTTTGAGTTAGTTTAGGTTAGCTTTGGTTAGTTTGGGTTAGTTCCGTCTCGTTTAAGCCACTAAGCACTTGGGAGAAGAAAGGCTTGCGCGAAGCGCAAGCTTTTCTTCACGCAAGCCTAGGCGAAACAATTTCGGTTAGCTTGGGTTAGCTTTGATTAGTTTGGGTTAGTTTGGGTTAGTTTGGGCTAGTTTCGTCTCGTTTAAGCCACTACGCCCTTGCGTGAAGAAAGGCTTAGGCGAACAATTTCGATTAGCTTGGGTTAGTTTGAGTTAGTTTGGGTTAGCTTTGGTTAGTTTGGATTAGTTTCGTCTCGTTTAAGCCACTTTGCACTTGCAAGAAGAAAGGCTTGCGCGAAGCGCAAGCCTTTCTTCACGCAAATCTAGGCGAAACAATTTGGGTTAGTTTAGGTTAAATTTGGTTAGTTTGGGTTAGCTTTGGTTAGTTTGGGTTAGCCTTGGTTAGTTTGGGTTAGCGTTGGTTAGTTTGAGTTAGTTTCGTCTCGTTTAAGCCACTAAGCACTTGGGAGAAGAAAGGATTGCGCGAAGCGTAAACCTTTCTTCACGCAAGCCTAGGCGAACCAATTTCGGTTAGCTTGGGTTAGCTTTGGTTTGTTTTGGTTACTTTGGATTAGGGTCGGTTAGTTTGGGTTAACTGTGGGAGTTTACGCGTTAAAATGTATTACTAAACAGCCTCATTTGTGACTTCTCAATTTTTGCCGTCAAAATGGCTCTGCGCAATATGTAACGTGTCACAAAACACTTTTAATTAGACAGTATTACATGTCACACAAAAAAATTTGCAAAATTCAAAAAGTGCGCAAAGCAAGCATTTACCGAGATTTTTTTGTATTTTGGTTACTTGTGATTTTTTGTATTTGTTAACAATTATGGTGTTACATAGATTATGATATATATTTCAGTTTTGCAACACTGCAAACATTTCGTGTTATTCATATTCTATCAAAAACCTTATTATAAATTATTATACAGTTTTCGTATTGAAAGTAGTGAATATTAGGTCAAGTTTTCCAAGCAAATTTTACTTTTACTCTATTCTAGACAGCATAAGCTATGGATTAAAATTGAAAAAAAAACTGAAATGGTTGGGTTTATAATATTAACAGGACCCCAAATATCTTTATCATTAAAGTATTTCACTTCACGCGGAACCCAAGCCATACCCAAGACATATCCAATATCGGCTCCTGTGACGATGAGAAAGAAAATAATCTGGCAACAGTGTATCGGACAATTCGTCCGACCGCCAGGACACTGGACATATTACGCGTCCTAAATTTTGCTTTCAGTATTGTCGTTAGGATAAGCCATTTGCGTCTTCTCTGTCTGAAATCTTAACATACTGAACTAACTCAACATGGATATTTCGAATGTCTTCGATTTAATGAAGTTGATTACCTACGACGACGATCGTTTATTGGAGCTAATGCAAAACTGTGGATTAATCCGAGCAAGGTTTCGATGTCTCGATAGACGTTGTCGTCGACAATGTGTTCTTCAAGGACGAGATGGTACACCTTTGGGTAAAATGTTCTATTGCCGGCGATGCAAAGTGCGCTATTCTGTTTTGCGAGGGTCGTTTTTTGAACAATGCAAAACACCCATTAGACTAATTTTATATCTACTTTGGGAATGGACGTGCGAGGCTAGGGCTGGAAGTTTGGCAATGTCTGCCGGTTGCACACGAAAAACGGTCATTCAACATTACCGTTTTTTTCGAGACATTTGCTCATGGCAATTGTTGAGAAATGATGATCTGTTTCTATTTGGTAAGATTTACGTAAGACATATTTAAATTCACGTGTTTTTCGGTTAGTTTTGGCTTGTGTGGTGTTTTTTTGTTTTTTTTTTACTTGCGGATAGATTGAAAATATCACTTATGTTCCTGCGCATATTTCACTTTTCGCATGGCCCTCCGCTCGCTACGGGGGCTCACGAAAAGGAAACTAACCAAGTGCTAACCAAAACTAACCCAAGACATACCCAAAATAAAAAAACTGTTTAAAAAAAAAATAAAAAAAAGCAACAAGATTTGAACCCGGGCCGCCGAATCAAAACCTAACCATCTAGCCACGAGGGCTCTGGCGACAAACTGATTGGATCGCGAATGCAAGATTAGTGCACGCGCACACAGGAACGAAAGTGATATTTCCAATCTATCCGCAATTACATTTTTTTTAGGTGGCGTTGGCAGTGTCGTCCAAATCGACGAATCAGTGCTCACCAAGCGAAAATACAACGTCGGCAGGATCATACCGCCAAAATGGGTGCTTGGCATATATGATGTCACCGCAAAACGGGGATACGTCGTATTCATTCCCAATCGATCAGCAGATACATTGCAAAATGTGATCATGAGACACGTTCGGCCTGGGTCCGAAATATGGACTGATTGCTGGCGTGGATATTCCGGCCTGTCAAATTTGGGTCGTGTTTCTCCATTTGTGCATCATACTGTGAATCATTCACGTAATTTTGTAGATCCGCAAACTGGAATATGCACGAACCAAATTGAAGGTTTTTGGGCGTGTCTCAAGCAATATCTGCGTCGGTTGAGTGTTATGCAATCGCCATTTGTGGCTGAATACGTCGACCAGTTTATGTGGTGGCAGATTTATGGCAACACCCCAGAAGTTCGTTTCCGGAACATTATCCACCAAATCCGGGAACGATATGCATTCCCGTAACTTTCTTAAGTAGATGATTATGTTAATTTTAAATGAATAAATGTTTTTTTACTTTTGACTTTTTTTGGTAAATCACTTCTTTTATTCCCCATGCGAAAAATTGCTATATCAATTTTATTATTTTGGGGTTTGGGCATGCCTTGGGTTACTTTCCCTTAAATTAAGTAAGTAATTACTTGTTATTCCCCCCTTAAGAAAATTCGCAACTTTTGGCAACACTGTACCAGGCCTTTGACGTCCATTGTTAAAATGTCATTATCTCCACGGTCAATTTAATTATTTTCACGTTCCACCTGGCAAAGTAGTAGAGGAGTTTTGTTCGTTCTACGTCAATTAACCTCAAAACTCAAACTTTGGGGGCTTTTTTTAGGCCCAAATGTGGGGGATCCTCCGATTTTTTTGGCTTAAACTACTCTACAGGACACCCCCTTTCTAGTAAAAAAAATAAAAATCGTGAAATCGTAGATACCTATACGTCACAAGACCCGGCTAGAAATATGTCACCATATTCGAGGAAGATTTAACACTCAAGCTTATACCTATATAATACACATCCTTCAAAATGTTATGTTGCTATCGGTGAACAATATATTTCAACAAGAAAATTTTATATACCAGCATGATAACTGCCCCGTCCATACAGCAAGGAGAAGGAGAGTATCGGACTGGATACGGGAAAATAACATTTCATTGTTACCTTGGCCCTCAAGAAGCCCTGAAATCCAATTGAAAACGTTTGGGGATATATCGTGAAAGAAATCAACAAAAACAATGATTTCCATCCAGAAAATGGTCATGATTTGTGGAATAAAATTGAAGAAACCTGGAATAATTACAATGTTCATCACGCCCAAATGCTGGTGACATCAATGCCCAGACGTTTAAACCTATTGGTGGAAAAAAATGAATCACTTTTAAAATATTAAAACAATGTTTTTTTATTATCTGAATAATCCGTTTTATAATTAATTTTGAAGTATCATATTGTATATTATTATCCTGATTTTTCTTTGAAAATTTTCTTCTACCACTTCCTGCCCTTCTATCCAATGATCCTGTATTTTCCCATTTAGTTTTAAGGTTTTGTATAGTGCTTTTTAGTTTCCCACCTCTCTCAACTACCATGTGTATAGGAATACTTCCTTCTAATAAATAATTTTATATTATAACCTTTTCTGTTATTACTGAAGTAAGAAACGCAAGGTATAAAGGTGAGATAAAGGTAAAAAGCCCAGTTTACCAAAATATTCAAAAATGACATAAAATGTTAACCTCAGTGTACGAAATTTTATTTCCGTCACTGTACTCGTATAGTTGTAGAATAACCCTAAACATTTGAAACAGCAATAACTGTCAAGAATTTTCTGTTTTACTTACATAAGCTTAAACATACAAATTGGCTATGTTCAACGGGTCTTAGCGATTGTAAGCGCTTGCAAGCGCTAACCGCTAAATCGGTATTGAACAACCCCTCAGAAAAGCGAACGTTAGCGTAGTTAGCGCTAAATGAAAGCGCTTTTTAGTCAGCGGGCTACGCTAGCACCAAAATGGCGAATAATTTCAAATAATAAACTAACCTTTCATTTTAAATTTTAATTATTAAATTGTTTGTTTATGCAGATTTATGTTAAAGGTATGTAAAAAATTGATAATAATGACACACTTATAGCATCTAACTGGACTGTGATCACCTATGCAAGTGGGGACCACGGTCAGTTAAGTGACCGTGAGTGGGGACGTTGTTTGTAATGGCAACAACATAATTCTCGAACATAAACATAAAAGTAAGCGATTTTTGCAGAAATTACTATTAGGAATTCGAAAAGCGGTAAAATTTATCGCAGAAAAATGTCTTGTTGCCGAGCTGAAAAAGTATAGTTATAGAAACTATTTTTCAAAAACCGAAAAAATAAACAAATAGGTTATGTTATGAAGAACGTCTTTTGATTTTGACAGTAGACTTTTCCGCAAAGGAGAGTGTCGTGTCGATCAACGGAACTGTTAGCGCTTAGAAGCGATAGCGTAATATGCTAAGTGCCGATGAACATAGCCGTTGTCTCTTTGAATATAAAATAGACACGAAGGAGGGATATCCCTGACGTGCATGAGTTTAATTGCGACGGAAGCGGCCATATTGACCTTCCATTTTTGACTCATTCGTAAAGTATTTTTTGTGATTGGTAGTTTTGTGATTTGACGTTTAGTTTGTATCGTCAGTCATAGATAAAAAAATTCAGCTTTGTAAGCACTTTCTTAACTGCCTCATTAACTAAACATTTGATGCTGTAAAGAAACTGATACTTTTTAATAAATTATGCAAATGGGGGCACTGGGACCTTGTCAAAAATTATAGTGAAAAATGGTTAGTTGTGTTGTTTGTGGTTGTGCTTTGACCCAAAATAAAAACTTGGGAATTACATTTCATAAGCGAGTATTTTTAGTTTAATTTAATTACAAATTTCGTATACTATGTGCATTCTATTACATGTTTGAATTGTTTACAATTTCAGTAGTATAGGGTTAGAATATCTGTACGCCATAGGCGTAAAATTCTAAACTTAACAATACTCTCCATTATTGTTTTCATATAAACCGATCTGTACCTATTATAACAATAATATTATTGCATTTATTTAATAACTAAAATATATATAGGTAGTTCATATAAAATAAAATACACTCCAATAAATTTGGTGGTAGCATTGCAAACTCTTATATTTTATTTATATTTTGTTATTGTATAACAGGCATGGTTCAGTCTGAAATATCATGCTTTTAATGTCCTTTTCCACTTTGAAATACTATGAATAGATACTATTTAATTGTATATAGAGTTCAATACCCATGTAATATTGATTTGATTTTTTTCAGTTTCCCAATGATGCAAATAAAAGAGAGTTGGATTAAGTTTGCAAAAAATCCAAGTTGGATTCCAAATCGTAGCTTTTCTTCACATCATTTTTCTGAATGATGTTTCGATAGAACACCAAAGCTTAAGATTAGATTGTACCCAACATTCCTGCCTACCATACAAGTAGATCGACTAAAAACATGTAAGTAGCCAGAATCTGCATATTAAGTATTCTAACTATTTACCAGTGGCTGTCATGTTTTTATTATGTTAGTATAGATTAAACTAATTGTATATTGTAATTGCATATCTATCTTCCGACCATTAAAACTTGCATCATGTCTTATATTTCTGAGTTAAATGTGAGATATAATTATTGCATATTTTTATTCATTTGAAGATCATTGTAGTCACATTCTAGATCATATTTAAGAAATAGAAACAAAAAAAAATACTTTTTTAAATCTTTCCTTTCTTTTAGGTTCGAACTTTTAATGCAACACATAAATGAACAGTTGGCGAGGCGGTATTAACAAAGTCAGGAGATATGCTCCAAGAGGAGAGCTCCTATGCTTTGCAAGATCTGTATAAGCCATCGGCTCATATTCTCCAAAAATATCAAGCACCTGCATAAATGAATTAGAGCAAGAGTCTCTGGTTTTTGACGAAATTGCTAATAGAAACATTTAGAACATAGAGGTGATACATATTTTGTATTATGTTGATTGGGGAAGTTCGTTACAAGGTGATAGTGTAGAATTAGAAACGGAAGCATTGGTATTCATGCTTGTATGTATTAGTGAAGCATGGAAATTACCAATAGGTAATTTTTTACAATCTTGACTAAAAATGCCCTGATGTTGCTAAAGGAAGTAGGAATTAAGGTCAGTTACGTCGCTTTTGATGGTTGTGAAGCTAATTTTAGTACGTGTTATTTATTGAATTTTCCCTGTAACAAATGAAATATAAAAGATGTATTTTAATTTGACAATCCTAAATATTTTCTCTTTCCTCATCCTCCCCATATGATAAAATTAGATAGAAACTCTTTGGTGAAAAGAAAAAATTTATAAACTTAAATTGGAATGATCTACAAGACAATGAAAGTCTACAGCTTGCAAGCTGTAAAGAAACTTAGAAAGCAACATGCACGCTTTTAAAACTGAAAATGATGGGGAAATTAGCTACACAGCATACCTTAGTTAGCCACCGCACCCAGCCAATCAAAATCGAAATGTTTGTTTACTATTTTAGAGCGTCTAATATTTCATTTCACGCATGGCCCTTAGCTCCAACCAACGACCAAAAACTAACCAACACTAACACAAGGCATGCCCAAAATGAAGAAAAAAAACTTTGCAAACAAAACCTTAAAAGAAACACGGGAATCGAACCCGGGCCTCCGTATCACAGTCATAGCATCTGACCAACGCACAACCAGAGCACTTGAAAGCAATTCATTGCACCGTAGAGACATGGGTAAACTAGCATTTCAAATTTAGTCACGCCTTCAGCGATTCTGATTAGCCCTGTGCGTAGGGGAATTAGGGTATACTCACAACTATTAGGTCGGTCAGTTTTATTTTGTAAAAATCAATTCAATTTGAAGGAATTTCATGCTTGTGAGCCAACTGCTCAATTTATTCTAATAATAAATGATGCTTTTGATATTTTAAATTCCAATAAATTTAGTGATTTTAACTTTAATAAAAGTGCATGACCAATAATTAATGTTTAAGACATTAAAGCCTTCTTCACGAAATTTCAGGAATATGTGACTCATTTAAAATTTATTGATGGAGTTGGTGTCCTTGATTGAAATAAAAAATCAAGATTTGTAGGCCTCCTAATGGCACTTAAGAGTATGTTAGGTATTTATGAAGAATATATACCGAAAGAAATTGTTAAATTTGTCCCTACATATAAACCACATTGAGCTATTCTTGGTACTATTAGGTCTCAAGGGGGATAGCAATAACCCAACTTCTCGATAATTATAGCAGCCTATAAAAAATGTTGATATATGCTCAAGTATGAGAAGGAGGAGCTGGTAATTTTCTCCCTCTACACGAAATAAATGTATTAAATGTTAGTTCTGTTTGTAAACCTCCGAAATAAATTAGTAATGAGTCGATACCAAATCGAATCAATTCAATGGAAATGGATGATTTTATAGAAATGCTTTTGAATGATCATACTTATGTATTTGACTACAATTCTTTATCACCATAAAGTTTTCAGGTTATTACCTATAGGTATTGCAGGATTTGTAAGTTTCAAATTAGGTCATAAATTGCAGTGTGAACATTGCATTTCCGAACCGTATGGTGATAAAGAAGATTTTTTGGATTCTCTAATATTGCAACAGTGAAAGGAAGGTTTATCTTACCCAAGTTATGATGTTATATTAATTTACATGCAAACCGAATTTTTTTTAAGAATACAACAGAATATGCAGAAACACCAAATTGATGAGCAGGTTTTATCTTTGAAAGTTCTGAAGTATTTTTTACAGAAAAATGTATTTAATGAAATGATTTCACATGATGTGACACCTATTTCGAGCAACAGGGTTTTATTATTAAAATCCTTATTTAATTGCTATCTTACAAGTCGGATAAAATATATATTTCAACATGCTGTAAACGAAGAAAGCATTAGAAATATGTACACAAAACTGATTCTATTTGAAAGGCAATAAATATATTTATTTAAAACAGATAATTATTATCTTCAATTTCCCAGTTGAAAATACTTACTTTCACCCTATCCAGATCGATATTATAAAGAAATACAACATAATTTCTGCCAAAGTAAGCATTTCCAGAGAAGCTAAGAAAATATAACTCGTCGAGTAAAATATAAACTCATATTGTGACTGCTGTTTTTATACAGATTTCTACTACATTGTAAAAATTGTAGTGTGTACAGGGTTATTCATTATATTTTGACACACACTTGCAGCCGTAATTAAACCGTAAAAACTTAAATTCAAAGGAAAAAAATTGCCTGTCAAATGTGAAAAAACCGCATAACATAATTTTTTTTAACTGGAACACCCTGTATATTATTACATATTTGGATTGTGCGAAAAAGTCTAGATATATTTCATGAATAATGTCCTATACCTATCTCTAACGGTTTCTGAAATATTGACAGTTGAAAATTGACCATTTACCAAGTTTGTCAGCTTGTAAAATCTAAACGGCTAAAGATATAACAAAACGGTTTGCACTTTCCTATATTGAATTTTTATAAGCTATCGTATGACATTAACTTTTTATTTAACCAGAAGTTAAATTTATCCGGGATTTTTTAACCTCTGGTTAAATCTATAGTTAGTGTCATACAATAGCTTAGGAAAGTGCAAACCGTTTGTTCTATCTTTAGCCGTTTAGATTTTACAAGCTGGTCAAACTTGGTAAATGGTCGATTTTCAACTGTCAATATTTCAAAAACCGTTACAGTTAGGTATAGGACATTATTCATGAAATATGTCTAGACTTTTTTGGACAATCCAAATATGCAATAAATTCCATTAAAAAAAAATTAAGGTTATGTGGTTTTTGGACATTTGACGGGCTATTTTTTTCTTTTGAAATCTCTAAAAGATAATATATAAAAAACCACACAACTTTTGAATTTAAGATTTTTTTGTATTACCTGTAATTACGGCTGCAGGTGGGTGTCAAAATATAATGAATAACCCTGTACATATTTTATAATATGTTTTCTTTTTATGGATTCTTGTGTACGCCACTGTTAACCGGAAACAGTTGTTCGCGATATGCAACCTACATTCCGGTAAACATCCGAAATCCTCCTTCCTGTCTGTTTTATATTCAAAGAGTTGTCTAGTTTTGGACAGAAAATGTGGCCTAAGATTAGATATCCAAAATTAGAAACCCAACTAAATGTACATTTTTTAAACTTATTTATCGGTGGATAGAAGTTTAGATATGTCTATTTTCAGTAAAATGCATAAGAAATGACTTCCACATATAAAATGGAATGCAGAATGCAGAAAATATGAAAAAAGTCATTGACGCCGTTATAAGTAAACAGATAAGATATTTAAAGGCGTCAAAGAGCTTCAACGTTCCAAAATCAACCCTTGACTTATATGTCAAACGTGGACAGCCCGTTCAAGAACAATGCACGCTACAAATAAGTCGAAGTCCTGTTTTATCTTCTAAAATAGAAGGAGACTTGGTACGGTACTGTTTAGAAATGGACAAAATATATTATGGTCTAGGACTCGCAGACATTCGTAGACTGGCGCATCAGCTTGCTATAAAGAATAACATTCCTGATTTGTTTTCAAGGAAAGACGCAAATGCGAGCAAAAAATGGATTTAAAATTTCTGTAAACCTTATCCTAATCTAATCTGTCTTTGACAAAACCTCAAGAAATTTCAAAAAATAGAATAGAAGGTTTTACGGCAGAAAATGTCAACTATTTTTTTATATTCTAGAATCCGCTATGGAGAAGATTAACTTCAACCCCCTTAGGCCCGACGCACACAGAAGAGACGGGGCGCGGACGTCGGACGGGGACGTGGCGCGGACGCGACTTAATTTAGTTATTCACCATATAAAGTAAAGAGGCAACGCTAATAAGGGAAGTCAGGCCGAGACATGTCTTTACGCGACCGAACCTCGTTTCTTTTTAGTCTCCAGAGGCTCATTGAAGAGGTGAGACATTTGTTTAAAATGAGCGACTCCGAACTTAACGTGCATTTAACTGAATTAATAGAAAAAAAATTGTTATGGCAATAGTATAGAAAGATCTTAACCGCGCCTACGTCCTTACCGCGTCTCTGCTACGTCCGCGACGCGTCGCCGCCCCATCTCTTCTGTGGGCGCCGGGACTTAGAATGTATAATGTTGAGGAAACCAGCATCACCATAGTGCAATCTTAGATTACTAGAGTGATCACATTAAAAGAAAAAAACAAGTAGGAGCCATAACGGCTGCAGAAAGAGGAGCATTAGTAGCTGCAGTTACTTATATGAATGCTGCCGGAGGTTTCGTTCCTCCATTGTTCGAATTTCGATGGAAAAATATAAAGGACGAGCTATTAGATGGGGCTCTAGCTGGGTTAATTGTTGAGTGTCACCCTTCAGGGTGGATACAGAGCCACATTTTTACGCGGTGAGTACAACACTTTCTCAATTACGTAAAACCTTCAAAAGACGATCCGGTGTTGCTCCTTCTAGACGACCATTACAGCCATTTAGCTAAACAAAATTGTTTCTATTGTGTAGATAGGGGGATGCACACAATAGATACAAAATTCACATCACATAACCAACCGTTAGATTTGGCTTTTATGTCTCCATTAAATACATACTATTCGAGAGAAATCCAAAATTGGTTCAAGAATAACCTTCCTAGAAATATAAGTCATTTTCAAATCTGCAAATTATTCTGCCCTACTTAGCAGTAATGCGCCTGAGATATCGGAGAGTGGGCTTGGCAAAACGGGAATTTTTCGTTTCAATCTGAGAATATTCTCAAAAGCAGATTTTCTTATAGAAGAACAAAGAGATAAAACTCCGCGTTGACAACAGACCTCCGATCCGATACCACTCCTTTCCTAATTAGACAACACTATTTCTTCTAATCAAAAATATATTGAAAGAACTCCCCCGAAGTAGCCAACTGATGGCAGTATTGTGATGAAACGGTTGTGAAACGTTATAGCAGTTCAAGATATTTCACCTTCGCTATCCTGCAGTTCGGTACCTACTTCCAACAGAGGACGTAAAACTGGTTCTGCTTGGGTAATAAAAAGTAGGCCCTATAAGGATGAATTAGAAGCTAGCATTAAAGAGGGACAACGAAAAGAATCTTTTAAAAATATAGCAAAATTGCCAACACTAAAATTTTTGAGTAAAACTAAAAAGGCAATGAGTAAAAATTAACAGATAAAGAAAGAGCAAAATGTTGAAGAAGAAAGTGACTTCCTGGACACCTTAGAAGATCTTCGTAATGATGATGACTCAGATATGGACGCGGATGAAAACGGTAATGCGCGTATAATTTTTGAACTGGAAAATTTTCAGACGACCAACATGGAGGCGCCTGGATACAGTGTTTAGTTTGCTTCCGATGGGCAAATGAACACTGTTCTGGCAGTGACAAAGTGAAAGGTTGATTTTTGCTCTGAAAAATAGGTTTCCAATTTTGGATAGTGTTCCCAATTTTAGGAATCCTATTTTAAAATTTCAAAATGTGTTCCGTTTGACTTTGGCTATTTTTTCTTTGTTAATTACGTTTAAAATAAATATTTTTGTATGCGTTTCGTATTTTCATTGAAGTAATAGCATATTTTATGCACAAAAGAATTAATAACCAAAAAAAGTTGATTAAAAAATTATCCAAAATTAGATGAATTTTCTCCAGCAGATTGACCGACCCACGTGAATTTTTTTAAAAGGAGAAAACATAAGTAATATTAATACATTCATTTTGACTTTGTGTTTGGCTGATAAGCTTTAATGGTAGTATTCATTTTATCAATGATTGCGTTTATTGGACTGTATACTAGATAAACACAGTTGTAAAATCAGAATCCTTTTTCGGAAGACAATTAAGTTCATATTGATCTTCAATTAGGTCGAGTAAGGTTGCCACCTTTGATCGGTTTCGACAGATGGCGCGCGAGTAGATCACACGTGTTTTCCTGTTGCAGTAAAAAATTTTAGTTTTATTCGTAAATTTACATCATATTAAGTGAAAAAGAGTGATTAGTACTATTTTGCAGGTGTTTGTCTATTGTTTGGAACAAAAAGTTATTGTGTACGGCTTATCTTTGAGACATTCGGGCTAAAAAACTGTCAGTGTGATGCCACTAACAAAAGGAGACATGGAAACCATTAAAACGACCATCAAGTCTACCTTTAATGAGCAATTTTTACAGGAAATTGCCGATAGAGTAGTAAAAATAATCTCTGACAAGTTTCAAGCTCAAATGGATTCCTTACGTAATGAGGTTGATTTACTAAAAACAGAAAATCGTAAACTTGTGTCATCAATTGATGCGCAAGAGCAAGCCGCACGTAGTCTGAATATTCGTGTTTTTGGGGTCCCACAAACTGAGAATGAAGACATTCGTAGACAGACCTTGGAAATATTTAACAATAAAGTTAAAGTAAACATTAAGGACAGTGATATCAAACGGTGTTTTCGTGTCAGTGCAAAAAATCAGGCGCCCGATAGGCCTCCTGCGATATTAGTTACCTTTTATAGTGATATTAGCCGTAGTAAAGTGCTTAAAAATCGTAGAGAATTGAAACAATCCGGTATCCAGATAAAGGAGGATTTAACCAAATTGCGCCTAATGTTGTTTAACAGTGCAGTAGCAAAATTTTCTCATAAAAATGCTTGGTGCCTTAATGGAAATATATATGTGAAAAGTGATAATGTGGTTAGTAGAATCAATAGCGAACAGGACTTGAATGACTTATAGTCTGATTTTACTTAAAATTAAATAGAGAGGGCACCTGTACTTCGGTGCATTATTTTAATTGGTTACTTACCAATTGCATAACGGCATTGATTTAAGTATTTATGTTGACATCTTTAAAGTCCTTCTTTGTGGTTAACGGAGCATAAAGGCAGGAACATAGAAATTTAGTAAGTGCTGATTGCGTATTCTATGTTTGTGTGTACTTGCTTTTTTTTTGTGTAGACTTTTTGTATATTTTTTTTATATACTAATGTTATGTATATCTTGTATATTATGTGTGAATGTACTTTTTCCAAAAGGTAATGTTTGTAAGTATTTCTTTACATTGCGGGATTTGGTGATTGCTCACTTTTTGTTTCCTTGTTAAATGGAACTTAGCTATATTTTTTCAGTGCAGTTTTGTTGCAGTAGAATTATGGTTGTATCATTTTTTTTTCCTCTTTTTTGTTATAAAATCTGCTATTTTCTCTGTCTATTTTGTGTTATATATTTTTTAAGTTAAGGTTTTTCTTTTTCAAGCTTATTGTTTTATTTTTTCTTCTTATTTTCAATATTTATTTATTTTTTAATTATTTTTTGTGATCTACTTTGTTCTGGCTCTGGTTGCGTCCTGTCCCGCCCGTTGCGTCTGGCCTCATTGCTGTTAATATATATTTTTTAAATATAAGTAATCCTTGTTCTCGATTTTTAATTGTAATCATATATAGATAGGCTGACTGGCATGTGTTGCTCGGCTGCTTGCTACAACGGCTTAGTTTAACAATGAAAATAGCTCACCTTAACATACGATCTGTTTTCACTGGTTTTAATGACTTTTCAATTTTGGTTCAAGAACAACAATATGATATAATTTTATTAACAGAAACGTGGCTTTCCCCAGAAATTCCTAATGAAACAGTTTCTTTACCAGGGTATATATTTTTTAGAAAAGATAGAATTGCCAGAGGGGGTGGCGTTGGTGCTTACGTGCGGGAAACTGTTACGGCCAGGGTTCTTGATTTTGACCTTCAGGTAAGTGATAATCTAGAATTCTTGTTTCTTAATATAAAACTACCGTCAATGTCTTTGGCCACTGGTGTTTTATATAGACCACCTAATACTAACATAAATAATTTTATAAATGATATTGACAATATTTTATCCATTGTATGTCCTGAATTCGATGAAGTGATTTGTATGGGAGACTTTAATGTCAACTTTTTTAATTTACAAAATCCAGTTTTAATTTGTTTTGAGTCTTATGGTTTTACACAAATATTAAATGAGCCTACTAGAATAACAGGTAGAACCAGCACATTAATTGACCCAATTTTTGTAAGTAACCGTGATATTGTAACTTCCTTTGGCACTATTTCTTGTGAAGAAATCTCTGATCATAATCTTGTTTATAGTAATTTTAAATTAAACTTTTCCAAGCCTAAACCAAAAATAGTAACTTACAGATGTTTCAAAAAATTTATTTATAATGATTTCTTGCTGGATCTGCAAAAAATAGATTTTTTCCATATATTTTTAGAGAAAAATATTGATAAGAAAATAACAGTCTTTAATAATTTACTCTTATCAGTCTTTAATAAACATGCTCCAATTAAACAGTCTAGAGTAACAAAACCCAAAGCTCCTTGGCTAAATGAAAATTTTAAAATAATTAAAAAGTTACGTGCTAGGGCTTTATCAACTTACAAAAGAACACGTTTGGAAAATGATTGGAATGAGTACAAACGAATCCGTAATCAGACTGTATCTATTATAAGGCAAGCTAAAAGAGATTATCTGCAAAATACATGTCAGGAGAATAACTCTGTAAAAACATGGAAAACATTAAGTAATTTAAATGTTCGCGCAAACACAAGAGGTAGAAGTGCTATTCCTGATGGGCTTTCAAGCCCTGAAAATATTAATCAGTATTTTTCTAGTTTTCTTCAAAATGTTTCTAATAATTGCAATAGCAAAATTGATTTTTATGAAAACAACTCTTTTAATATGCATAATAGTTTTACATTTGGTTTGGCAACTCTTGAGGAAGTGCATAATGTTTTATTTAGTATAAAGACTGAGGCATGTGGATGTGATGGTATTTCTAGCAAAATGCTTAAACTATGCAGCCCTTTTATTGATATTTATGTCTTACATATTATTAACTGCTGTATCGAGCAAAACTATTTTCCTATACTATGGAAGTCAGCTATAGCTAAACCATTACCTAAAAATAATAATCCACACAGTTATGGCGATCTTAGGTTAATTAGTATTCTGCCAGCAATATCTAAAATCCTTGAAAGGGTGTTATATAATCAAATATTTATGTTTTTCATAAATAACAATATTTTAAGTAATAAACAGTGTGGATTTCGAAGAAATTTTAGTACCGCGACTGCGCTGGCCTCGGTCTATGATGATATTATAAGAGCGTGTGATGATGGCCGGGTTACTGTATTGGTTCTATTAGACTTTTCTAAGGCTTTTGATACTATCGATCACCGCTTGCTATGTTCAAAATTAAAGTATTATGGTTTCGATCATTCTGCAGTTAACCTAGTTAAATCATATTTACACGAAAGACAGCAGAAGGTTGTTCTTAATGGTGTCTCTTCTAACACAATTCCAATACTCTCAGGTGTCCCTCAGGGCTCTATTTTGGGGCCTTTACTTTTCATAATATATACAACAGATATTTTAAATTCTATTAAAAAATGTGGAGTAACTGCTTATGCCGATGACACGCAACTCTATTATCCTTTTGAAATTTCTAATATTCGGGAAGCTGAGACTGTAATTAATAATGAATTAGATCTCATTCGATCGTTATCAGTGGAGCATAATCTATTGCTAAATTCTAAAAAGTCAAATCTTATGTGCTTTGGAAGTGTCAAAAATCGTACTTATGCCAAAGAAAACCTAAGAATAAAAATTGATAATAATAACTTACTCTTTGTTAAATTTGCCAGAAACTTAGGATTAATTGTTGATGAAGATCTGAGATTTGTAGAGCATATTAAGCACTTAAATAAAAGAGCATATTCCTCTTTAAAACTTATTTATGGTAGTCGTGGCATACTGAATGATAAATTAAAAAAAGTGTTATGTGACACTTTAGTACTCTCACATTACAAATATTGTGATTTTATATATAGTAATGCCCTTTATTTAAACGATAAAATAAGAATACAAAAGACACAGAATACATGTTGTAGATTGATTTTTGGTCTTAGAAAATATGATCGTATTTCGCATAAAATATCTGATTGTAATTGGCTTAATATGGAACGTCGTCGAATGCACCATCTTGGTAACTTTGTGCACAATTTGCTCATAACGCCACATTCCTCCTCTTTACTGAAATCAAAATTTATTTCCCGTGCCGATATTCATAACATTAATGTAAGAATACGAAATAAATTTACAATACCTCGACACAAAACTGCAATGTTTCAAAGAAGTTTTATTTATAATGCTATCAAGCTATATAATTCTTTGCCAAATGAGTTTCGTCATTTTAACATTAATAAGTTTAAATTTAAATACCGTTCATTGTTGTTTGGTGAGCAGTCGAGGTGAGGCGCATTTTGTGGCAGTTGTGGGCTGGATGTTTGTGGCCGGGGAGGTGGGGGCTGCCGGAGCTAGACACTACTTTAGTATTGATTCTTTTTTTCTATTTTTTTATTTGCATATTATTATTTTTGTTATAATATTATTTAATTTGGGAAGTTAACGACTCCAGGCTGTTGGTTGAGTACGAGTAGCACTCATGCTAGACTTCGCCACCCTGGAAATCGTTTCTTTTCTTGTGTTTCTTTGTTTTTTTTGTATAAAGAAATAATTTATATATTTTTTCTTTTATGTTATTTTGGTAATAAAAGGCGTTATTTATTT
>MU183820.1:68737-87335 GCA_016904865.1 Pissodes strobi
TTCTATGTTGCATTATTTTGATGATGCATTAAAATAATTGATGATATTGTAAAATAAATAATTTTGATATTTATCAATTATTTTAGTGCATCATCAAAATAATGCAACATAGAAATTAAGAGACGTAAAGGTTATCAACTCTTTAACGAATAAAGAGATAACTGATTAAAGTTTTCGATATTTTTAAAAAAAAATTACTTTACTGTTGGGCAAAATTCATATTTTCTGACAAACCTCGTATACGTACTGAAAAAAATTGATATCTGATGGTTGCATTTTAGGTTTTGGAGCACGCAGAACTTTTTATAAAAATAACTTTTTTTCGTAAAATTGATAATAAAAAAGTTACCCATATGGTGCGAACTTAAGTGGACACACTATATATATTACGAAAAATCAAAATGTCAAAAATATTCATAATATGCACAAAATGCCTACAAATTAATAGAAACACACACATTAATATAAAATATAACTGATGAATAATTTTAAATAAATGGCTTGCTCTTTGCCAAAATTTTTCAAGTTCTAGTAAGAATTGTTTGATATTTTGAGTTGATCATTTTATATTATTATTATATCAGAGATTTCCTAGTTTATGATAACATATTTTTTATATAAACTTACCTTCAATTTTTTTAAATCGCTTCACAAACCATTAAATATAGCAATTGACTTTTCGCTTTGAATCTAGTTTACAACTGAAATAAATTCAAATATTCATAACAAAGAAAGCCCCAAATATTTATAATTAGTGGTTTATTACCAGTAAATAAATTCAATACGATATTCATGATATTTCTGGCGTTAACAGGAATTGTCATTACCATAACAGAGGTTTTATAAATTACATTCAACCAGAGTTAAATGTGGAGATAAATATATTCGGAAGTGGTATCTATTTATTAGGCAATAACTTATTTGATTAGAAAAATTAATTATTATCGATATGAAGTAAATACGCCTCTTTATATCTTATATATTTTTTTAGGGTTGTCACTTATATAATCACTACAAAACTTTTTCCAGCCCCACTTCGTGTATGAAATATTTTTGCTAATCTATGACTGGACAACCAGTACATTGGGATCTATATAAATCATCGTACAATCAAATTGTACGCGTTATATATACACATTTAATACCTACAACATATACGTCCATGGATATGCTTTTACGAGGTATGATTATACAACATAAGCTTTGAATTTAAAGAGCAGATATGGTCGTGAAATTTAAATTTCGCAATCAGAATGATGCCTAAGAATTTAACACGAGTGGTGCTCTCAAGTGTTTGATTATCCACAGAGATAGAAGTTAAACATTTGAACGACATTATGTTAGTTTTTTTAATATTAAAACAGAGAGAGTTGGATTCACACCACTTTTTGATACACTAAATATCTTGCAAAACTGTGGGTTTTAGGTCGCCAGTCATTTGCCCATGCCATAGAATTGTAGCATCATCAGCAAAGAGTGTGACTTTACCCTGAATATGCAGAGAAGCCAGGTCATTTATAGGCGCGTTCGGGATGCTCACGCCATTTACACCGTGCATACCTAAAATGCTCCAGCCCTTCGGTAAAGCTTTTCGTGCTAATGGAGTAGCTCTTTCAGCGTTCGATTATCACGGAGTGGGGTAAAAAGGGTTTACTCCAAAAGTTCCACCACGCAGATGGAAGATTTTGGAGTGAGCCTGCGTAGTTTGAGAATCGAGCGAGAAGTGTCATTTTCGATTTTAATTTTGTGTCTTGTTTCTTGAGAATTTGAATTTTGTTTGGGTCATATGCACAAACTTTGTGGTCATGTGTAGTCCAAGATTATAAAAATATGGAAATAAGTAAATATCCGCATTGTCCTGTGGTAGACGAGATAACCCCGTTAAATTTGGTGGGTCACAGGTACTATGTAACAAAACATTAATAAAAATTGTAATTGAGCAAACATTGTGTCAGAAATCTCTTAAAAAACTCTTTTTTCCTAAAAATTAAAATTGGAAACAGAAAACAGCTGTCTTGAATCCGTCAGTAATTTGTCGTTCCCAGGTCCAACAACTCCGAATCGTTCGACTATACATTTTGACTCCATACGCTCCAAGATCACGTGCTCAAAAATCCACTCATACTCCACTCCAACTCCATTTTAATACCCGAACCCAGCTTATATAAAGCAAGAAAAAAATTGGACCCAGTGCTGATCCGCATTATAAGATCCTTTAGACAAATAGTGCACTATATAAAAATCGGCCTTTCCCATTGGTCGATCCCCATGGCCCTCCGCTCGCTTCGCTCGCTACGGGGGCTCAAGAAAAGGAAACTAACCAGGTGCTAACTAACTAACCCAATCTAACCCAAGACATACCAAAATCAAGAAAAAAAGCTGTTTAAAAACATAATCTTTAAAAAAAAAATGAAAAAAAAGTAACGGGGTTCGAACCCGCGTTTTCCAGGTGAGACCCAACGATCTAAACTTCTACACCACGAGAGCTCTTGAGAGAAACCAATTGCATCACGCAGACATATCGTAATACGAGATGGATCGACCAATAGGAGAGGTCGATTTTTACATAGTGCACTATTTGTGTAAAGGATCTTTAAACGCTACTGATCCCTGTGGAACACCGCTCAAAATTTTTCATTTTGACAGTACCTATCAAACATGTTTCCGGAAAATTTACTGATATGAGCTGTCATGCAATTTTTGCACTTGAAAATTAAATATGACATGTAAGTGATTGATAGGAAGGAAATAATCATATATTATATCACGAGAACTATGAATTTAATCGATTAAACTACATTCAATATTTTGAGCATGATTTTTCTGGAAAATGTTGAATGCAAATAATTTAATAAAAACCCGAGACCGCGAAGCGGTCGAGGGTTTTTATTTATAAATTATTTTGCATGAAACTATTTGCTAAAAAGAAAAATCATGCGAGAAATATTGAGCGTAGTTTAATCGATTAAATTCATAGTTTGAGTGGTATGCGGCTAGATTATTTCCTGAATTAGTTAAATTAAATCCATAAAAGCCATTAAAAAAATTTAACGTTAACTTTATATTTTTCAACAAATTTTACCTAAATCGCGGATTCATTTTGATCAAAGCACTAAAAACACATTCAGAACGTTGCAAACGACGCTACCCCAATGATGCGTTGACTAGGTCCGCTTATCAAAGTCGACATGTAAATATTTCAAAATTTGACGTTTTCTGTCACCTCATACCAAAATAATGAAATACAAATTTAAAAGAAAATCGGAGTTCTAAGCAATAACAATCAATATTAGATCATTCGAACCATTTAGAAAATAATGTTTTTTCGAAAACCGTTAATGAAAATTGCAATAATCAGCTACAATCGACAAAATAAAATCCAATATGGAGGACGCAGTTTAATCGCTGTTAAACAGGTCTAGTGCAATAATCACTTATCTAAACAAAATTTATTCAGAAAATAGGGCTGTCTGATTGGTCCATTTTACGATGAAGGAAATAATCAGTAAAAAATTCAGGCAAAAACCAGTTCTCTGATGCTTTCTTGTTGCCTTAAAAAAGTTTTGAAGTTGCTGAATCGTTCTCTGTGAAGCTGGAAATCGAAGCCCTATCTGCGGCAGCAACGGCTGAGTCAAATAATTTTCTATTAGATGTTGAACCAGTCGATTACCATCTTAGTTTGTGGACTTTGTAGATCGGCTTGTTCCTCCTTTTCTCTCTTAAGTTTATTGCTCCTTCCATTTTTAATTATTCGTTGAACGGTACTCCATCTAACGTTTTGTTTATTTTTTAGGGTTGGTATTTTTTGCGCTTTTGCATTAACACTTATGTGGCGCATTTTGAGTGAAGGATGGCTAGAATTGTAAACAGTACATACCAGAGTCAAAATCGGTTTGAAATCGCTGCTAGAACAAACCTATTAATAGTTCCACAAAGCACATTATACAAACTAGAAAATCCAAACAGAGTAATAGATGTCGAATTTAGATGGAATATGTCTCCAACTATTTCCAGACGCAAAACTAGATTTAGGAAATTCCACATGGCTCAACTTTCTTTTAGCTGAAATGGGTTATGTAAAAACTGTGTTTTTGTTTGTTTATAAAAGGTCTGTCTGAACATAGAAACACAAATTATTTTTTTCGGAAATGCGTCATTTCCGTTTTTCAGACTTTAGATTAGCTGAAATCGGTTACATAAAAATTAGTTTTTGTTTAATGTTCTAGACATTTATTCAGAACCCAGGAATCAAATTTTTTTTTCCGGAAATACATCATTTCTTTTTTATTTAATTTTTTTCAAATTTTTTTTTTTTAGTTTAGAACAGCTAAAATCGAATACATAAAAACTAGTTTTACCTTAGTAATTGAGACATTTATTCTAATCGCAGAAACTAATAACTTTTCTCGGGAAATGCGTCATTTCCGTTTTTCAAGAAAATTTAATTTAATTTAAATAACTTTAATTTAAAGTAAACTAATTGTGCAATTTGGGTCAGGTTGGATTATCGTAAGCGCGCAAAGAGCGCTTATTAAATTTTGCAATTTGGAGTTTGGGTTAGCTTGAGTTACGGTAAGCGCGCGAAGCGCGCTTGTTTAGCTTTGTAATTTGGGTTAGTTTGGGTTAGCTTGGATTAGTTTGGGTTAGGTTGGGTTAGTTTGGATTAGCTTGGGTTAGTTTGGGTTAGCTTAGGTTAGTTTGGGTTAGTTTGTTTCAGTCGGGTCACAGTAAACGCGCGGAGAGCGCTTATTTAATTTTGCAATTTGAAGTTTGGGTTAGCTGATGGAGTTACGGTAAGCGCGCGAAGCGCGCTTGTTTAGCTTTTTAATTTGGATTAGTTTGGGTTAGCTTGGGTCAGTTTGGGTTAGTTTGAATTAGCTTGAGTTAGTTTGGGTTAGGTCGTCTCAGTTGGGTCACTGTAAGCGCGCGGAGCGCGCTTATTTAATTTTGCAATTTGAAGTTTGGGTTAGCTGGACTTGCGGTAAGCGTGCGAAGCGCGCTTGTTTAGCTTTGTAATTTGGGTTAGTTTGGGTTAGCTTGGGGTAGTTTGGGTTAGCTTGGATTAGTTTGGGTAGTTTGGATTAGCTTGGGTTAGTTTGGGTTAGTTTGGGTTAGTTTGGATTAGCTTGGGTTAGTTTGTCTCAGTCGGGTGTCTGTAAGCGCGCGCAGCGCGCTTATTTAATTTTGCAATTTGAATATGTTGTCGTTTTAAATGTACGATTTTTATGTCAGTGGAATTTAGTACCTAGGTACTATTATTAAAAAATTTCGTGCTTTTGTCGTTAAATTTAAAAATGTATGAGCATTTGTAATAAAATATTGAAATAATTGTGAAAATTCTAAAAAATAATATAATGATTAAAGATACGTCACGCCACCCATGGTTACTCATTCTTAATTTGTCCAATATCATCTGAAATGGAGAGCTGTTGTAACAAAGGCATCTTGGATGTTGCAAATAGGGATATATTGTTTAAGGGACACATACCTAAAAATTATTTTCATTAACATTTCCTGAAAAATTAGCATTTTTTAAACTGAAAATCAGTAAGACTCGTTAATTTATACTAGAAACGCTGTAAATTACATTTTAATTTTGCGGGACATCATATAACGTACAAGACTTCTTTTTTTTAATTAGCATTTTTTTGAAAAACGAAAATAACGCATTACCGGTGAAAAGTTTTTAGTTCTTGCGATTAGAATAAATGTCTCAAATACTAAGGTAAAACTTATTTTTATGTAACCGATTTCAGCTATTCTAAACTAAAAAATAAAAAATTAAAAAAAAAAAAAATTCTGAAAAAAAAATTAAAAAAAAAAAATTATGCATTTCCGGAAAAAAATCTTTGATTCCTGGGCTCTGAATAAATGTCTAGAATATTAAACAAAAACTAATTTTTATGTAACCGATTTCAGCTAATCTAAAGTCTGGAAAACGGAAATGACGCATTTCCGAAAAACAAAATTTGTGTTTCTATGTTCAGACAGACGTTTTATAAGCAAACAAAAACACAGTTTTTACATAACCTATTTCAGCTAAAAGAAAGTTTAGCCTTCCACATTTTTAAATATATTTAGTCATAAAATATGATTCTATCCAAAGCAAAAATGCGTGTAAAAAATAATATAACTATGAAATGGTGATAAATAAATTAACAATGGGCCTGCTATAATTACAAGGTAAACTAACTGTAAAAAACATTCATAGTTATTGTAAAAAACAGTAATAAGATTTAATAACAATTTGATTAAATTTGAAATGCATTCGACACTTGGACCACCATTGGCTCGATGTTTAAACAAGTCCAATTTATTTTCTACCTCCCATATCTTAGAGATAATTTTCTCTGTGTGGTTTGTGTAATTTTGCTTTGCCAGTGCTGTTGCGGAACATTTTCTACTAGGCTATTCGATACATTTAATACTTCAGCAGGTGTTCTGTGATTTTACAATAGCTTCGTCATGACGTCTTTAGCCTCTGACCTCACCATTTCGATGCCATTAAAGTTACAATAATAAGGTGGTAGCCTGAACCAAAGAAAGTCGTAGTAACATTTTCATTGCCTGAACCCACAATGACCATGCTCCGCAAGGTATTTATCCACATGATAATTTTTTCCGGTACTGTTTGCTTTTACCATTTTTTTTTTTAATTTCTCCCCACTTATGCTAAAAACCCTTGTCTCATCCAGAAAACCGGTTTGTTTATGTTTGTTCTCTTTTTTAGCAACTTGATATTTATTTAAAAATAAAATTCTCATTCCAGGCATTTCGGATCAACTTTCGGTTAGCTGAAATCAGTTATGTAAGAAATATTTGTTTATTTAGTATAGAGCACCGTTCCCAAATACAAAATCATAAAAAAAATTCGGCCGAAATGCATAATTTTAATTTTTTCGACTCTAGAATAACTGAAATCAGTTACATGAAGACATGTGTTTTGTTTTACATTCTAAATATTTTTCTAAACATAATACCAGAAAAAACTTCTTGCGGAAATAAGTCATTTTCATTTTTTGAGTTAGTTTGGGTTAGGTTTGGTTGGTTTGGGTTAGTTTCGTCTCGTTTAAGCCACTACGCAAGCCTTTCTTCACACAAGCCTTAGCGAAACAATTTCGGTTAGCTTGGGTTAGTTTGGGTTAGGTTTGGTTAGTTTAGGTTAGCTTTGGTTAGCTTGGGTTAGTGTCGTCTCGTTTAAGCAACTACGCAAACCTTTCTTCACGCAAGCCTAGGCGAAACAATTTCGGTTAGCTTGGGTGTGCTTTCGTTAGTTTGGGTTTGCTTGTGCAAGCTTGAGTTAGCTTTAGTTAGTTTGGGTTAGCCAGATACAAAAAAATGCTAGAGGCAGCACAGAGGAAAGCACTTCTTAGAGTGGCTAGTGGATATAGAACAGTATCACTAGAAGCTATTCAAGTCATCACAGGAATTCCGCCCATAGACCTATTGGTACAAGAAAGAGTACAGCTACACAACACAGGAGAGAGAACAGACCGAAGGTAAGGATGCAGGCAAGGGAAGAGACGCTGGCCAGATGGCAAGAGAGATGGGACAGGAACAACGAGAAGGCCCAATGGACCAAGAGATTGGTACTAAATATCGGTGAGTGGGTTAAATGTAGGCATAGACGGCTGAATTATTATGTCAGCCAAATGTTCACGGGACACGGATGTTTTCGATATTATACTCGGAGAATAGGAAAGACTGATAAAAGTTGCAATCACTGTGGAGAGACGGATACAGCCCAACATGCCCTATTTAATTGTCCAATGTGGGAACGTACAAGAGAAGAAACTCAAGTTAGCCTTGGGACAAACATTAACGAGGATAATGCTGAACTCGAATAATCAATGGAATATTAGTGAGACGTTAATAACGAACATAATGAAGGACAAAGAGAGAGAGGAAAGGACGGGAGAGGTATCATAAAAAGAAAGGAGAGAAATACGAAGGGGACACTGCTGCCCTTGAAGGTAGATCTCCTCTAGGATGGTTCCAAGGGCTCCGGAGCACAAACAAGAGGGAAGGGTTTTAGTCGGTCGGAGATTCCTAGAATGGAACTCTAATCCGACACTACTTCGTCGCCAGAACATCAGGCGGGGTGTCTGTAGACAGATTCCCTAATCCCCTATAAATATAAAAAAAGTTTGGGTTAGCCTAGGCGAAACGATTTCGGACATCTTGGGTTAGCTTGGGTTTGCTTTGGTTAGTTTGAGTTAGCTTTAGTTAGTTTGGGTTAGCTTTGGCTAGTTAAGGTTAGCTTTGGTTAGTTTCGTCTCGTTTAAACCACTACGCACTTGCGTGAAGAAAGGCTTGGATATTTTTGTGTGTTTATGTTTAGGAGAATGTGTGAAATCTGAAATAAAAATATGCATTCATGTAACTGATTTCAGTTATTCTAAAGGTGATAATATTCTATTGTGTATTCTATTAAAAAATTAAAATGACATAGTTCCGCAAACAAGTTTTTCGTGTGTTTATGTTTAGAAAAGTGTTTGAAGGTACTGCAGAAATATTTTTTATATAACTGGTTTCAGTTATTCTAAAGTTGGAAAAATGAAAATAATGCATTTCCGCAGAAAAAAAGATTTAATTTTGTATTTAGAGAGGCTTTCATATATCGAAAAAAAAATTATATAACTGGTTTCAGCTAAGAGAAATTTTACCCAGGCCTTAATTTCTGGTGATTCTCCAATAAAGTGCCGGAAAATAGTTTTTAAAGTAATATGTTCCTTTCGGGTATACATTTTGTAAATTACTTCCCTTAAACAATGCAGAACATTCTTCGTAAGTCGAGTTTTGCATTGGGAGACGTTCCATCTAAATTCGAAATCTGCTCTTCTGCCTCCGTTTGGATGGTCTAGGTTGTATAATGTATTTTTTCTACGACTGCTATGAAAAGTGTCTAAAAACGCACGTCAAACAGGATCCGAAAATGACTAATTTCACATGATGTATGATACTACTGTGTGAAATTTTTTCACATAATAGGTTGGGTCTGGTTTGGCCAAAATGATGGATACACAGCACGAATGTCACAAAAATTTGAATCAAGTAGGTCGTGATTTTCGGTTGCCTGATTACACTTATTTTAATTTCAACCTGTCAGTTTCAACCCGTCAAAAGTATTGTTAGAAAAAATGATCTTTTGCTGTGTAAAAATGGAGAGTGATAGTGAATTTGAATGTACACCGCCAGAAATAAAAGAGAAAGCTACAAGCGTCTCGCTAAATCTTTTGCCGGAAACTTCAAGATACGGGTACGAGACCACATACCAAAAATTTTCAAGAACAAGGTGGAAAGCAAGAAACAATGTTAAGCCCTCTTCAGAAAATGTACTGCTAGTATATTTTGAAGAACTATCGAGCAAATATAAAACATCCACGTTGTGGTCGATATTTTCCATGCTAAAAGCTACCATAAAAATAAAGCACAATATTAATATTACCGAATATATGAAACTAAAAATATACACCAAAAAAGTCCAAAATTCTAACGGAGGAGGATTTTTCACAATTTTGAATACAGCATCGGATCAGCAATACCTGCTAATAAAAGTACGTACTGAAAGTAAACTTTACAGTACAAAAAATGTTCTCACCCATAAACTTGCTAAAAGTTTTTAATTAACACATTTAATTTTTTAGGCGGCAGTTGCTGGTCTGGCAGGAGCTTTTAGACGTGACGAATTACATAAATTATCAGTCAATAACATGGAAGATTTAAATTCGGCTATGTTGATCAAATTAACAAGTACAAAAAATAATATGCCCCGATCATTTACTCTAACTGGAAACTTCTACAATATATGTGAAAGGTATGCCAATCTCAGACCCACTAATGTACCCGAAAACAGATTTTCCTTAAATTATCAAAATGGAAAATGCACTAGGCAAGTTGTAGGCATTAATAAGTTTGGTCGCATGGCTACAGAAATAGCCAGTTTTTTGAAACTGCCTAATCGGAGCGAATATACAGGCCATTGTTTTCGGCGCTCATCGGCAACAATACTTGTTAATGCTGGTGAGGATTTACTTGCACTTAAACGCCATGGGGGATGGCGTTCTAGTGGAGTGGCAGAAGGATACGTAGACGATTCAATTGCAAATAAACTAAAAATTGCAAAGAAATTTGAGAAATCTGTAACCCAAGCTTCGACGTCCTTATCACAACATGAAATACAAGAATCAGAAACTTCCCCGCCGGCACCGGTTCCTTCATGTTCACGAAACATAACCGAAAATATAACAACATACACGAATTCGATTGAAAGACAAAATATACCAGCACACAGTTTCCAAAACTGCACAAATATAACCATTAACTATAACTTTAAATAGAGCTATGTAACTTTATATTTTGTTTTATTAATGTAAAGATAATTTGTTATTTAAATAATAATTATAACACTTTATTGTAACTGAATAAATTATTTGATGTATTTAATTGTTTAAATCCAGCCTAATTATGAATTGTAATTTTATTGCTAAAGTTAACATCTTGCAATTTTCGTAATACATATCAACAACGTCTCTTCGGCTTATACTAAAACTAATACTAAAATTTAACTGTTCCTTGGACTTTAGTAGTTTAATATTATACCATAACAAGTAACACACTACATACTGTCTGTCTAGAGTTTCGAGCTATTACTAAAGTCATAGGAAGTACTGAATTTTAAATAATATTTTGTGGTGTAATAGGGTCAACTTATATTCTTTTGTAATTTTTTATTTGTTAATAGAATACATACTAAACCTATATATCTTGACGGAGGCTACTACCCTTAAAATCCTTAACTTAAAACATGATTTTTTAAGTAAAAAGTAGTGTTCTCTGTTACTACAACCATGATCAGTGTAGTTTTTAAACATTTGTTCGTTTTACTAATAATAATAAAGGTAACTTATTCCGTAAACTTTAGTAACATGATATATACCGTAAGACATTACTTATATTACTAACTTATTTTTTTAAAAAGATTGTTCTACTAAAGTTATAGGAACAAACATATTATTTAAAATTATCTATTTTGTGATATATTATTAGATACACATATGCCTATGTCTTTTGTAGAGATACCTTAAACTTTAGTAATATGGTTTGCTCAAAGTAGGGTTTTAACATTAATATGCTTTCTATTCAACCGCCACTAATCTTACTACAATATAAGTAAAAATATTTTTTATTACATTTTATATTGTCATATGAAAAGATTATTAAATAATAATATTATGAGTTTGAACCATAATTTTACTCACGAATTCTAGAAGGCTGTGGCAGCAACTATTACTCGTAAGCAAACTGTCAGAACAATAATTCATGCAAAAGGTTGTCACAAATTTCTATATTTACAATGGACAATATTTACAAAAAGTATTGCTTGTGTAAATTTTGCGAAAGTGTCGAAGAAATAGATAAACGACACAGTAACTTGCCACTTTTAAAATATTTAGTAAAGAACGCTGGTATAGATCTATTGGAAAATATCCTGTTTAAAAAGATACAAGAAATTCTTGTTTTTATTCAACCATCGTTAAACCGCGTGAGGAATACAAAAAGAAATAAAATAGTATTCAAGTACTATTTATACGTTCTTAAACATCGAAATTTTATGGTCAGTACTAGCGAAGTTCCGAGTCCTACTTATTCGCCTATGAAACGAGAAGATGTGTTCCAAGAATACCATGAAATACTAAATGTTTTATTAAAAACACAATAAGGAATATGTCTGTTGTTTTTTAATTATTTGTTGAATTTATTTAATAAAATTCCTTATTTAGAAAACGATGCAATAAGTGTGCTTTTTTTAAAATAATTCATAAACAATTCGTTAATGTCAACCTCGTTAGTGTCAACCAGTCAAAAATATTTTATTTTCTGTCATTTACTTTTGACATAAGCGTGTGAAAACTTTTCACACGGCGTATGAAAAATTTTCACACAGTCCTGTCAAAAGTTAAAAGATTAAAAGTAAAAAAAATCGCATATTAATCCTTATTTTCTGCAGTCGTAGAAAAAGTATCGTGTGCAACAAGTTTTGAAAAAGACTCTTTGCACACGAGTATGAGGTTTGTGCACGAGCCGTAGGCGAGTGCTACAAGTCGTACGAGTGTGCAAAGAGTCAGTTACTATTGTGGCACTGTTAGGCCTTCGAACGCTTTTTGGATTGCCTTAAATAGAGATCCTAAGTCATCTTGAAAATAAATTACTACATCAAGCATAAGTTTTTTGGATTCATCGGAATATCGCATTTTGGTAGTGTATTTTTGAGTCAATTAATGACATTAATAATAGATATGAGACTTTTGACGTAACATCTAATTAGTAATCGACGTTCATTTTTGTTGGTAATTTTTTGTTTCACCTAATTAATGATTGATAAATAAGGATGGAGTTACTTCAAATGGGTATTAAAAATCCTATAAGTTTCCAGTACCTGTTATGTTGTAGGCATTAAATTTAAAATATATTGTGGAGTATAATTTTTGCATTTATTTAGAAAATATAGGGATGAAATTTTGAGTTTCTCTTAAACTCATAAATGAATTTAATTTCGATTCAGTTCTTTACTACTTAACAATCGCAAAATTGTCATTTAGATATTACTATGGAAGGGAAAGGTTGACAAAAATGTCAAAAATTGCTGTAGGTGAAAGAAATTATGTTGCCAGAATATTTAAAATGTATTATATTATTTAGATTAGTTTTTAGCGCAAGACATACAATTGATGGTAAATACACTCTATGGAGTCGTTCTAAAATAATCGGCGGTTATGAGTTACATCTTGTTTCAACAATCAATCTGTATTTACAGGAAAATACCACAAAGGCATCAGAGATTTCACTCTCCTGGTGCCAAGAAAAATATTAAGGAATGATGAAATCAAATCGTTTCATATAAACGAATTTTTTGAACATGATTTTCTTCCAAGTAGGTAGGCATAATTTTCTTAAAATTATTTAAGTATTATGATCCAAACAGGTTGCTTTTCTTAAGATATATACACCACTTTTCTGTTAAGTTTAACTTGCAGTATATTTCGGGAACATTTTTGAGTTAATTTCCTCCGTTGCCTTTAACGTATATTTGCATGTAATGATGTGTATTTGAATAAGATGTTCATTTTGAGTTTGCGTTTTCAGAATATCTAAACGGTCACTAAATGACCCAGAGCTCATTCAGTATGAAATTTTGACTGATAATGGTCTTCAGCAATTGGATCTTTGGCCAAACAGGAATTTTCTAAATCCAAATTTGGTCTTCGAAAGAAGAGATGACACACCGATTTACAAAAGAGACTTAGGAAACTTAGTTGGAAAGAAGCTCTGTTATTACACAGGAAAAGTTCATGGGTTTGATGATTCAACTGCCGCATTATCTACGTGCGATGGATTGGTAAGTTCAATGTTACTTTGACGGCCCAATACCGAATTTTAGAGGTAGACAACGGCCCTTAGCATAAGTCTGTAATAATCTGAGGTTTGATATTCTAGGGTGAAATAATCTTAATATCAATAATTCCATTTATATAAAATACGGATTTGCACGTAAGTTTTTATCACCTTAAGGACACCGAACATGGGCAGTTACTGTCAGAGTGATATTTGCTCATCGGAGTCGGAATTATGCTTGTAAAAAAGGTTAATGAACGTTTGAATTAAAGCGAATATTGGCAATTGGCACATTGGTAGAAATATGTCATAAGCTTTTGAAATATAAATTATTTAAGAAAGTAAGTCCTTGGCACTCTGTGATACCATAGCACTAAGCTTTTCCAAAACTGAAAATAAAAGACGTCAATATAACAATCTGTGTGGTTGTGGCACTAAATCAGTAATAATATTTCATATTTCGATCAATATAGGCAACTAGACATTTCACAAGTAAAGCCGAGTAACACACTAATAATAGTTTTTTGAAGTGAAAACTTCTTTAGGCGCGTTTTGCGTTTTTTTTGTGGGGGTTGAATTATACCAAGCCGTCACGCTCCGATATGTGACGTCACGCGTAACGCTCCTGCTACTGGCATGTTCCGGTATAGGTAGACGGCCGCAATTTTCAGGGGATGTAGCCGGGGTGAAAGGAAGATCCTGGACGAAAATGTGACCCCGTACCCCCCTCCGTCTGGCCACGGGAAGGGAGAGAAGGAAAAACTGAAATAATTCATTTCAGGAGAACGGGAAGAGGTACGGTGCCGAAGTTTTTATGGTAGGTGCGCCACCTTAGACCATACGAGTGGGACCGGGGCTCTAATTTAAGGGGGGACTTTGGGGGAAAAACCGTTCCTGTATAGGTAGTGGGCTGAAATTTTCAGGGAATGTAGCCGGGTTAAAAAGAAGATCCTGAACAAAAACGGGATTCCGTACCCTCCCCCGTATGGCCAGGGGAGGGGGGAGAAGGAAAAACTTCAATAATTAATTTCGGGAGAACGAGAAGAGGTACGGGGTCGAAATTTTTTATGGTAGGTGCGCCCCATGGGGGCACCTTGGACCATGGCTCTAATTTAAGGGATTTTGGGGGAAAAACCGTTTTTTGCGCGTATCTCTGCAACGAAGGCTCGGATCGAAATTTTGACAAATGTTGAAGTTTTCACTTCTATATTTTGGTCTTAAGCAGACACATTTTTTTCCATTAGTTAGGACGATTATACGGTTTAATTATATAGTTTGAGTTATACATTGCATTGTGGCTCTATAATATGGAGTATAGTTTGTAAATAAAACAAAAATTAAGACATAATACTGGGATACTTCTATTAGAATTGAAGATTGCGCATCATTCAAAGACATTGAAATTAATAGAACGCTCTGTTTACATTTTTATGCGACAAATAATCGTTTCCTCTCAAACTTTTGTTCTTCTCGTGCGAAATTGCACTTTTGCCGGACCTGTCTTCTACAGAACTAAAAATCCCTGATTTCATTTCAAAGGAAATTGATAATTTAAGAATACTAAAATATTACGATATTAAAGAAAATAAAGATGGCATTATAAAATTAATGAATATAAAGCTTATTTTAATGCAAACAGATTAATAAAGCTGTTAGAATAAAGAGTTATTGGAACTTCCCTATATGCATTATGATTTTACTCGAGCTTTACGATTTCACAGCTGCGTCGAACTTTTTGATGGTTTATCGATGTGTTTTGTAAGTTTTTCCAAGAGATATTGTAAATTTTGGCTTTATTACAGGGTGTTCCAACGAGTACTGAACAGGGGTTTATCTCTTACTTACCCTGTATTTTTAGAACAAACCAAAATATTCGTTTGATGTATTTTTTTGGTAAATTCAAAAATTTAAGCAAAAAAAAATCATTTGAACCTGCAACAAAATACTTACGCCATGGATGAGCTGCTTTTTTAATAGAACACCTTGTATGTTACTATATTTTTGGAGTCTCTAGAGAAATCTAAACAAGCTTGATATATAATATTCAATATCTATATTTAGCTGTTTACGAAATAGTAACAGTTGAAAGTCGGATAATTTGACACTTTGACAGGCTCTAAAATATAAACAGCACGAGATCAAATAGACGGTTTGCACATTCCTATTTTAGTTTTTCATAAGGTATCGAATGACAGTAACTTCTAATTTAACCCGCGGATAAAATAACCGGAACTTTTAAACCTCCCGTTAAATTCAAAGTTATTGTCATTCGATACCTTATGAAAAACCTCTGATAGGAATATGCAAACTGTTTTCTTTGATCAGTTTAGATTTTAAAACCTGTCAAAGTGTCAAAATGCCCGACTTTCAACTGCCAATATTTCGTAAACAGCTAAAGATAGGTGTAAGATACACAAAATGTCTTTAGATTTCTCTAGAGATCCAAAAATGTAGTGATATACAGGGTGCTCATTTAAACAGTTCTTCTATGGCGTAAGTAGCAGTGTTTGGTGTCGTGGTAGAAGTTTTTTTTATAGATTTTACCTTTGTGAGATTTCCCAGCCGGCCTGTTTTTTCAGGTACAGGCCTTACCTTTACCTTACCTTGGGTTGATTGTTTGTTTGGTGCCTGGAACTCACTCCTTAATGGGATTTAGTACTGCTTTTGTCAGGTGAGTTGATTTGTTTTTTTCTTTGAGTGACGTTCATTTTGAGAAAGCCACGTGGATGGACTCTATTTCCATTTCAATTTCCTTACAGAGGCCTTCTCGTCCATCTTTTTAGGCAGCCTAGGGATTTCATCGTTAAGCACATAACAGAACCTTTTATAGATAAGAAATTGATATTTTTTTATTCTCTGGTTTTTCCTTGATATTTTATTTTAATTTCTTTGAGTGCGAATGCTTTTTCGGTTATGAGTTATATGCAGAATCTTGAATATATTGATGTTCTACAGGGTTCTACTGATCGGTTTTCTATTCCAATTTTGGCTACGCCTAGCTAGTCAAGCTTTTCTGCTAGTTTCGTGTCAGGATTATCTCCGGCTGTGTAGAGGGTCCTACCTATAGCTTCATACCTGTAGTGTCCTATAGAGTCTTACCGTTGCGTCTTACCTGTGAAGTCTCACCTGTAGGATGCAGCGTCTGTCAAGGAAGTACCTTCCTCCTGTTCTGGAGGCTGCCAGAGGATCTACTCATCAAACTGTGTGAGATCTGTTTTATTTATGCACATATTTGCGTTAATTACGGGTTAGTTAGCCTACGAACCCTTATTTTTTTTTGCTTTGTTCTTAAACAAAATCTAACTTTTTCCTTAACTAAGGTATATTTCTTTGGCGAGGCCAAACCGTGTAATTGCTTTGGCCCTTTTTACTTTTTAACCGCACCTTAAATATCAGGCGAAGTTTGTTTAGCCTAGGACGCAGTTTAACTTCTATAATTGATTATGTCAATTGCGCCTACTCATAATAGTATTTACTGTTACCAAAGTATCGTAACTAATACCTATATACAGGTAGTTAGTACTATGACTTTTGTGTCAACAAATCATGATTTGGGCCTTAGCGATTCATTATTTAAGTGATTAATTATTTGCGTTAAGTACTTACATTTTTCTAATAAGATGTAATTTTTTCGGTAGCAGCGCAAGTTATATATTTATTTTTATGACGATATTTTCGAAAATAAGTGTTTTTTGCTCTATGTCAGCAAAAGACTGGCTCAGTGGTTTAAATACACGGTCCAGTAAAAGATTTTGAGTATTTGCCAAGGCAAATAATTTGCTTCTATTCGTAGTAACCAAGTAAGTCAATTACTTTCTTAAAAATTTTAAATGTCGGTTAATTGTGCACTTATGCGCTAAGTTGTCTACTAGGGACTGATGAACATGCAAATTTGTAAAAAATATGCACATATTTCGACAAATTTAGTAAGTTAAACCAGCAAACATTTTATAATAATTGAATGTATAGGGTAAAATAGGTTTCCAACGAAATTCTAAAAGTTTTAAATGTCAGTGGTTGATATGCTTTTATTAATATTTCGGTATAGATATATTAATTTGCATGACAAAACTATAGCTTATAGCCAACATTCCCAAGATTTTTCAGCATTATAATTTAGTTAGGCAATATTCGAATTGATGACAGCGACTATTTCATTGAGCCAGTGGAGCGACATGGACCAAACCATGAGGGTCAACATTTGCACGTCATTTACGACCTAACGAAAAAACTGTATAGGAAAAAAAGAAAGAGCCGTGCATTTTCTTGGTGTGCGGTTCAAGATAAAGAGTCAGAATGGGAAGATGGAATCAAAGAAAGAATTCGTGATTCGTAAGTTTAAACTTAATTTTTCCTATAAAGTTTCCGGTAATATAATTTAAATTGATACATAATTCGATCCTACGAGCATGCGCAAAGTGATATTATTCCGCACTGCATGCAGAAAAGTAAACCCACTCAACAATCTCAAAGGTAAGAAAGTTTAATATGTATTTTAATAAACAGTTATAAAATAATCTACAGAGATTATTTTATTGCAAGTGTTAGTTTATTATCTTTGCCTATTTGCATGTAATTCTTGATATTTCACTTTAAAATAAAACGTATTTTTTTAAGTATCCTGTATAATGATAATTGATAATTATATGTTGATTTTGACCAATACCCACTTAATAGTAAAGCCTTAGTGCTTGTCGCCTGTTGTCATCCATGTGGGCGCTAATACTTATGAAAACTGTCAATAGTTGACTTATTTTATAGAACGCTATCTATATGATAGACTTCTTGACAAATCGAAAAAGTAATGGTTTAATACTAGGTGCAGTATTGAATGCATGCTCCCAATTCACCTACACCTGCGTCAAAATTCAGGGTATGTATTTATGTATAATATATTTTTCCTTATACTACTGAAAAAAATGTTATTATACATAAATACATCTACTGAACACTTCCACACCTTCTCTTAATTATTATTACTCAAAATGATAAAAAAAACTCGATAAAAAATATACTTTAGTAGGTATAATGTAGGTATGCATGTTATGCAATTTCAAATTTTATTTACATAACATCGAGCCTAACATAGTGTTTAAGTGAGTATTTAGGTATAAAAACTCTATATTATATTAGAGAATACAAGCCATGAAGGCACTAAAAAAAATAGGTCCCAAATTAAATCTCTATTTTTAGCACAATATTT
>MU183820.1:97335-132918 GCA_016904865.1 Pissodes strobi
ATCGAGTGCAATAATTCTGTTTCGGTATTGTGGATAAAACTCCGTTTTAGTGCATGTTGCCGAAGGTTCCAAACCCCAACATAGCAGTTATTTAGTGCTTTCCTGTTTTAAGTGTTTAAAAGTTCATGAAACCTACAACGACTAAACCATTCTATGTTTACAATGTGAACGCAAATGTGCATTTTGCCAATCTATCTACAAGGAAAACAAAAGAATATGAGGCTCTAGATGTTGCGTATTTCATAACTTAGTGGCTTTTATGGCTACCGTGCCCATCTATTAGCAACAATACTTTTTTCAATTATTTGCTTGGCAAACTTCAAGCACTGATTCATACATTTAATGAAATTTTCATAATTCTACGGGTGCATGGTTCCCTTTCATATTTTTTATAGGACGTTACAAAAGTTCCAACAGCATTCATACAACACGTCACTGCACTTGTCAAAATTCCGACTTGCCTTCTTCCCTTTATTCCAAAGATTGTACAATTTTAGCCAGGATCAGTGGATAGGTCTGGTTCATCCAAATTCCAGATTTCGTTCAAAATTGTTCTCTATTATAACTTTAAACAAAAGTTCGAAATATATTCGAATTTGTTCTTTATTGGAAGATCTCGCACTCGATGGCTTAGGTGTTTTAACGGAAATAGACGGATTTCTTTCTGTAAGTCCCTCAACCAATCCCAGCATACCATTTTAGTTTCATGTAAAAACCTAACGACTGTTATTATTATAATAAAAAAAAATTGGCTCTCTAAGTTTTTAAGATCTTCAAATACATAATGCCGCAGGCACTAGTTCCAGGGGAGAAGAACCTGCTTCTTCGTCCATAGGTAAATAATGGGTTTATATTTTCAATATTTTAAATGGATATACTACAAGACTTTGTTTTAATAATGTTTTTTATACTCAAAGTAAATGGAAAGGGTACAGCAAACTCATAGTACAGTAGATTGGAGTTCGGTAAAATACGTTCTTTTGCTTGGGACTTATTCCTGCAATAGGTGGTGTACAAGATAAATCTATTAAATCAAACTAAACTTCTGTATTATAAATCAACAACAAGATGGGCTATTGCTTCATTTAATCGTCTCTCTAGGATTGCCTAAATAATTTTCAATCATAGCTTCCCATATCTGAAAAAAAATAACATATAAATATGGGTATAACGATATGAAAAATGCCATCTCAGCCATATTAACTTCAGAAAATTCAATTTAACTTTTTTAAAATAAACTGAAATTAAAAACTTCCAACATATTAAAACCAGCCTGGTATTAAATCTTCACATCGAAATAAATTCATTAACATACCTCATGCTTTGAAATTTACCGACATAAAATGTTTGCGAGCGAGCGTCTTAAAAACTTCCGCACATTTGAATTCAATAAAACTTCAATACAAAATAAATACGTTACGCAATACGATATGCCATTTACATATGAAATATTACGTGGTTCGCTTTACAGAGTTGTCAAGATTATTGGAAATGTAGGGAAAAATGCGTGATATGCCATTTCATCCAGTATCCCGTTTCAGGCATACTTCCCCTACTAAATAGCCTAAAGAGCTGAAGTGGAAATTAGCTGTACTTACTGAAGGATAATAATTATAACAACATAATTAATTCACTGGATATCCTAAAGGGAACTACAAAGGAACTCCGTTTTGTAGCATCAAGCTCATAAATACGAATGTGAAGTAAAACTAAATAATGTTTTTATGAATTATAATCGGTAACAAACACTGCTTATACTTTGACAGTAAATAATGCCCTCAAAACTGTTCTTCTGTGAGTACTACGTTCGTGATACATTCATAGCCTCACCGCTGAAATAAAGCTAAATGTTGTTAAGATAAAATAGCCGAGTATACTACGTTTAGTTCTGGAATATATCAGAAGTGTAAAGGGAAGTGCGGAACTGTGCGTCGAATGGCAACAGATCTTCGTCACTTGGCATTTAGATATGCGCAAGAACATAAAATCGAGCATATGTTCTCAATCTTAAAACAAGCAGCCGGTAAAGATTGGCTCTATGGCCTTCTAAAAAGTCCTGAAATAAGCGTAAGGTAACCAGAAGAACAAGATCGTTTTCTTTAATTCTGAAAAAAGGTTTTGAAACATCTTGTGGTATCAAAGGGTAAGCATAAGTTCTCTCCAAATAGGATCTATAACATGGACGAAACAGGAATTACCATAGTAAAAAAAAATTCCAAAAGTTTATGGACCTTAAGGTGTTAAGAAGTGGGGGGGCGGTTACGTCGGCAGAAAGGGGGCGAACTATAACAGCTGTATTTTTGGTCAGTGCTACTGGCTTGTCCTCCTATGATAATATACCCACAAAAATGATTGTACCCAAAAATAATGGTCCAATTGGTACCCTCTATGCTTGCTTTAAAAATGGATGGATTAATTCACATCTTTTTGTAGATTGGTTGAAACATTTTCAAAACAATGTGAACGCCACTATTAGTCCTATTTTGTTGATTCTAAACAATCACTCTAGTCATATTTAATTGGAAACATACAAATTTGGTAAAATTAATTTTATTCACATCCTTTCACTTCTACCTCATACGTCCGATAATCTACAACCTCGGAACTTGATATTTTTTAGCTCTCTTAAAAGTAAACTTTATACGGAGTACGACCTTCACCTTACTGAATCAGACCGACCCTAGGTATGCGAATTAACAAAGAAAGGTTCTAAAATAATGAAATTCACCCACAAAATTGGAATACACTCAGTATTATAATAAGCTTTAAAAAAACGCTCATTTCATGCAGTCGTACCAAATAAGGGACGAGAGGCAGGTAGAATAGGGACGCGCGCCTGGAATCCGGACTAACACCCGACGCGAGACCGATAGGTACGTCTTTGTCTAATGCAGTGGTTAAATGTGTGGGATTTGAATGTGTGATATTTTCTTGTCGCACTTACAGGGTTATATGGGATCATTTCCATATAAAAACGCGACAAAAAAGCACGGATAGACAGAAGAAACCTTCTCTCTAACCTATACCTTCGCTTTCGGGCTGAGTGGTTTTCCCTATATACCTTCGCTTTTGGGCTGAGTGGTTTTCCCTACATACCTTCGCGTTCTGCTGAGTGGTGTCTTTACATTCTTAACCTTATTCCCGTAACCTATTTCCTAGCAATTATCGTTAATTCCTAAATAATTAGTATCTGTCTTAACGATGAAACGAAGAGCCAACAAACGTAGTGCCGCAGGCACTAGTTCCAGGGGAGAAGAACCTGCTTCTTCGTCCATAGGTAAATAATGGGTTTATATTTTCAATATTTTAAATGGATATACTACAAGACTTTGTTTTAATAATGTTTTTTATACTCAAAGTAAATGGAAAGGGTACAGCAAACTCATAGTACAGTAGATTGGAGTTCGGTAAAATACGTTCTTTTGCTTGGGACTTATTCCTGCAATAGGTGGTGTACAAGATAAATCTATTAAATCAAACTAAACTTCTGTATTATAAATCAACAACAAGATGGGCTATTGATAGTAAGAACTTTAAATAGGTATTCCCCAAAATACTACTAATAAACAAATATAAAACAGGGACCTACTGCGTCGACTGATGTCTTCGTCCCGCCCCCCAAAAGAAACCTTCGGGTCACCCCCCAAAAAAACCTGATGACGTAATTCCGTGGGGGATTCCATACGTCCTGGTCAAGATCTTACCGATTATGCTCCCTACTTGTTGCTAACTTAGGTATCAATTCCTTAAGGTGTGTGTACGAGGACTTCTAGATAAATGTTGCGAAATTACCGAGCATTGAGCACAGTGTAAGGCCATGCCTTTTGGATTTTGATACCTAACTCCCTGTTGCAAAATTGTCACCACTTGTTTTAGGTTTGAGGGTCAAATGAAATGATGTAATGCAAAATAAAATGTAATTAACTAATTATACATTGGTTTATATGATAATGGTTTATTGAAATTTTGTAAGTCTCAAATATCGACATTTTCCTTTCTATTAAAGAAAATAAATGTATTAAATGGTCTATCATTGTTTTATTACTAGTATTATCTGGTACCGAGGAAGACAAGACTGCTACTTTAGGAACCTACTACTACACAACGTCAATTAAACAGGGTCTGAGCCGACAGTAATTTTTGTAGATTGGTTGAAACATTTTCAAGACAATGTGAACGCCACTGTTAGTCTTATTTTGTTGATTCTAAACAATCACTCTAGTCATATTCAATTGGAAACATACAAATTTGGTAAAATTAATTTTATTCACATCCTTTCACTTCTACCTCATACGTCCGATAATCTACAACCTCGGAACTTAACATTTTTTAGCCCTCTTAAAAGTAAACTTTATACGGAGTACGACCTTCACCTTACTAACTCAGGTCACAAAAGAACTACAGAGTATGAAGTGGCTGAGCTATTAAATAAGGCTTTTTAAGAGAAGCTACTATGGAAAAAGCTGTTTCTGGCTTTAGGAATGCTGATATATGTCCCTTAAACCCTGATAGATTTACTGAGGAGGGCATTGAACCCGCAAATGAAATGGCACCGTTAGTAGCAGAACAAGTTGGAGACAATCAAATTGCGAATGGAAGCCAAAAAGTCTTAAAAGAAATGCAGAATATGAAGTGGCAAAAACGAGAAGGCAACTGCTTCAGTTAATAACACTACAGTATCAAACATTAACAGACGCTTAACTCCGGTACCTCGACCTGCGACCTCATTTGAAAATCAGCAAACACCTGGCAAATTTTGTCAATATCCAGTTGTTCCTAAAAAACTTGTTCCAAGTCTTTCCATAGTAGAAAATCCATTTTTCAGATTTGCCCCTATTCCAAAAAAGAAAGTAAACCCAGAAACAGTAAAGAGGAAGTCTCAGGCTAAACAAAGTTCCGAGATACTGCATGAGCCTCTCTGAAAGGGCAATAACAGTTAATGGAGGAAAAGAAAAGGAAGGCCACAGAAAAAAGCTGCTACTGTTGTAACGCGAAATTTAAGTACTTGTGTTACCAAAAAAACATCATGAAAATTTGTCAGTAAAAAAACGAAGAAAGAGATGCTATCAGAATCCAGTGACGTTTCTCAACAAAGCAATGAGGTTTGTAACGACAGTGATGACGATGCGTTGGAAGAATTTGAGGCTGCGTGGAGACCTGAAAAGACAAATGAAGTTTGTGGAATTTGCAGTGAGTTTGGAAGGAATCGGGAATTTTGGTGCCGGTGTTAACTACTCAAAATGGATTCAAGAAGCCTGTAGCTTTGCTCACCGGTCAGAAGAATATGTATACGATTACTGTACGTCTTTTTAACCGCAAATAATGTAAAATGTTGCCAATTTATTGAAATAATTTCCTTATTAATTTTGTTTGGCTTTTATTTTTTACCCACATTTTTATGCGCACTATTACCCGCATAGGTGACGAATTGTGCGCTTTGTACTCCTGGTATTGTATTCTGTGCTATACTACTTCGTTTTGGAAATAGTTGAATAATTATACTTCTGCAAAATACCACGTAAATGCATATAACTATTGTTAGTGTAAGATGAACGATGTATAGTCTCAGGAGCGTCTTGTGCTCAGGTGCGCATAATTCCGCCACTCTCCCTTAACATTGATTGTCGTCTAATCAGATAAAGTTTAATTAGGCTATATTGATATAATAATTATAAACGTTTATGAAATAGGGTTTAAAGACTTGATAAAAATGCGTTTATCAACTAATGAAGAGTTTACGTTGAATTAATCATTATAATAATATAATAATTATGAGTAGGGTTCATAAGAACGATTAAATATCATAAATAAAATACTTGAATCTTATAAAATTCACATGCAACTACTAGGAAGATTTTAGGTATTTATTACTCATATAATTTATATCGCTAACATCTCCGGAGATCTGTGGTGTGTCCTCGAGAGACACTACTTCATTGGTTTCATTGATGGGCTTTAACGGCCCTCTCGGGCGCTTTACTTCTAAGATATCCACAAATATTTCATCTGGATCATAACAAAAAAGACTAAATAATCTTTATAATTTGAGTATAATTATATAAATCTATATATTTTTAATTTGGTCTATTTAGGACATAGGAACTTCCAAATCGCTCATATTAATTTATGTGTATCATGTTTTCTTGCACCCATCAAGTAAATTTTTTAAAATATACTTTTTAAATAAATCATAAGTATTTTTTTGTTTTTTTTTGTAGGTAAGAGCTTAAAATAAAGCTTATATTACTGATTACTGACCAATTTCGGCAATAGCTTTTGCTCGAAATAAGTTTGCGATAATTTATTACATTTTCATCCTTTCCAGTGGTTTTTTTAAATTAGATGATTTTACCACGGCACATATAACAACCAGCAATATCACATCTTCTTTTTTCGCATCTGCGCAAGTCGGCGCGCAATACATTCCTTGGTAGGAAATCCGTCAAACTGCCGCCAGCGGCGTCGTGTTTTTACGACTGGTTTATTTTATTGCTATTGGAGTTAAATCAAAACCATAGGCGTGTATTTGTCAAGTAATTGACATTGTGACAGATGAACGTTGTTTATGACATTGTGTAATGCAAAAAGCCATGGTGTTTAAGCAATAAGAACTTGTACAAACCAGAGATATTCTTCCAAGAAGAATTTCTTTAGATTTCCTGCTCATACAACAAGGTATACATATATTTCAAAACCTATTGATATTTAAAATTTTATATTACGGCCCTGGTAAAGGAAAATGATACTTATATTTCAAATCCAGCCCTGACTTTTCCTACCCAACTGACATTAGCAAGGTCAAATTTAATTTTTAGCCGGACAGGTCTAGTAATATTGCTGGTTGTTATATGTGCCGTGATTTTACATTATAAGTGATTAAAAATATCTTAAGCCAAGTTCTAGGAAATTTCTATTATTATCAAAAACTAAATTCAAATATACAGTTGTTTTAAATATTTTATAAAATAATATTGATTCTGCTCTGAGAGTAGAAATATCTTAAAAAGCTATAGATAGTGAACTTGTATACAAATTTTGAATGAATGAGAAAGACGGTACTCAATTGAAGCTTTATAAACTTCAGACAATGAACTAACTGCTGCTCGTCAATCATATGCTTTTTAAATTTGTAGACTTGGAATAACCCATGATGGTGCTGAGGGCTTAGGAAAACCATGCAAGGGCCCACATAAAAGTGCTAATAGCACTAAACGATTAAAAGAGTGGATAATGTCAGTCGCCGACCCCAATGCTGTCTATTTGGGATGGTCCGAATGTTCTAGAGCTATGTCAGCGGCATTTATTGGGTAATTTAGGGCTAAGTATATGAGACAAAATTAATGTTTATATAAATAGTATTAGTTTTAGGACTGTATGAATAAGTCCACCAATATATATTTTGTAGCTATTAAGTTTATCTAGGTCATCTGAATAAATACCGTTTGAAGTTAAAGTTCGAAATATTTAGGTCTGTGTGTCAAATGTTAGTTTCAAATGCGTTCCATATAGAGGGCCATAACCGCAAAATATCGTGTGTAAAATTTCCTTTAAAATTTAGTTCTTTGTCGCGCATGTTATTCTGTCTTTGGCAAACCACATTAACTCCATAATAAACACAAACTGTCCTAAATTGGTCAACCCAAACTTACTATAATTAACCCAAGGTATTCGAAACTAATTTAACTCTACTCCAAATTGAAAAAAAAAGTCTTAAAATGTTTGGCCTCAAAAAAAGTTTGTTTTCGAAGGGATTTCCTTTCGAAAAGTTTTTTAATCGAAGACATTTCTTCTTCAAGTACGTCCCATTCGTAGAAGAATCTGATTTTCTCTTTCGAAGAATTTTTCTTTTAGACAGTATTCCAAAATATTTCTATTAAAGAATATTGCTTTGAAAGATTTCCTTTGAAGAGTTATTCTGACAAATATACAAATAAATTAATAGCACAAGATGGGTATCTTCCCAAATGGAAAGCCTCCTGCATATTTGCATAATTAATTTCTAATTATTAGATATTTAAATTAATTAAAATAGCAAAGAGAAGTGGCATTTTATTTGGGTTTGCTCTACAATTATTAGAACTTAATTATAGCCCTATGTTATTCTCCGAGTTTGCTTAGTTTCATAGTCGCATATATTCGTAATTAGAATATCTGATGATGATCCGTGCAAATATTAACAAAACACTAATAAATATTTTTCAAACTTAATTTTGAATACTCCTCCATCAGAGTTTCAAACCATTGCCATAACCTCATTCATAATAATCTTAAGTATCCTAAAGTCCCAATTTATATGCATACTAGGATTCAAAAATATGTGGTATTGATTTAATCAAAATCGCTTACTTTGATTCAGTTTCATAACCTCGTGAACTTATATACATAATATCTATAGTTATGATTTAATTTTCTTTCCAAAGGTTATGATATCAGTATCAGGATTTAAATAAGATTTTCCTACATCGAATGATCAACATGTAATTATTAGTAATTAGTCTTATCCTTTTACGACAGCCACATCCGAGACACTTACCCTTGTAAGTGTTGGCCTGTGATGTATTTAAAAAAGTTGGAATATATATTTGAGATAATAATTATTGTATTAGACCTATGAATAATATTGAATAAAATCTAAGATTAATTGTCTGGCATAGATAAAAAATAATAATTGAATGATTTTTAGAAATGGCTGGGCAGATTGTATGAATGACGAACCCGAAAAAGCGAATAAGAAATTCAACCATGTGCCGATTGGAGCTTTGTATGGCCGGGACGAACAGTGTTATTTATCAACGATACGAAAAGGTGAAAAATCGAGATAAAATATTTTCCTCTAATAAAATAACCTGCATTTGTATGATAGATTACAGTGGTAACTAAAATGTGAATAATGACCTCCAAAAGCATCTATATAGAGGGTCTGGAGGGAATTAAATAAAAAAGAATGCATCATTATATAAAATGTATTGACGAAAGGCAACAACATAAAATATGGCATACCAAAATATTGAAGTTAATTTCATTTACTCTAATTCTTGTACTGATTGTTTTCTGACAACCGACTTCTATCAAATTAATCTTACGATGGGTTTTGTATTTGACTTTTATTAGAGCTACAAAGAGGCAATATAACAATAATAAAAATATTAATAGTAATAATAATAATAATAATAATAATAATAATAATAATAATAATAATAACAATAATAATAATAATAAAAATAATAACAATGTTTATTTCTCCATTTAGTGTAAATAAATACGGAAACACGTCAAAAATTGGTATATATTAAAAAAATCATAGTAAAAGTGAAAATACATAGAATGGATAAAACTGCACAGAGAATACAGATAATTAACATAATACATAATACAAGCACAAAACAAAAAGAAGCAGTAATAGCTCTAAAAAATATTCCTCCAAAATGAAACAGTTTCCCTCATATTTAGAAATGCATACATTGAGCGAGGATTTAATTTCGTCATTTAGAGTGTTGTATATTTTACAGCCGTTGCAGTAAAAATTTCTTTGGTATAGAGCTGTTTGATGTGACTTTGGTTGTAACAAATCTCTAGATCTCGTGTCATAAGAATGATTCGTCTGATGTGCAAGAAATTTTGATTTATTTTTAAAAACATATGCGCTGACTTCTATAAATGTAAACATTGACTAGGGTTAAAATTTTTAAGTTTTTAAATGCATTGCGACAAGTTTCCCTAAAATCCAAGTTTGCAACTATTTGCACTGCATATTTTTGTGGTAAGAATACCCTATCTATTTCAACACTATTGCCCCAATTGATTATACCATACCTTAGATGACTGTGAAAATTCGCGTAATAGAGAGTTAACAGAACATCTTTACTGCAGAGATTGGAAGAAAATTTAGTCAATAATAACTACTACGCAATTGCCCACACAGGGTTTCTATATGATTGTGTCAGCGTTTTTTATTGTCAATAGTAATTCCTAATATTTTAGCAGATTTTACAGATATGATTTCTAGGTCAGAGCCAGAAAATAAGAAAAATAAGTTATCTTATTATTTAAAAATATGGAAGTGGTTTTATTTTTATTTATATTAAGTTAATTTTTTTCAGACCAACAGATTATTTTTTATATGTAACTTCAGCTATATCCTTAAGGGCATTTGTATTATCGCGGACAATTAACACATTTGTATCATCTGCGTAGCTTATAGGATATATATTAGGAGTGTTAATTAAATATGAGATAAGATCGTTATAGCGAAAATTATAAATAGTAGTGGTCCTAGTATAGAACCCTGAGGAACCCCTTGTTTGATAACACAGGTTCGACTTGTGACTGAATTGTGAAGTCTTACAACTTTGGTTCTGTTGTCAAGGTAAGAAGAAAGTAGGTCCAAAGGGACACCTTTTACGCCATATCTACTTAATTTTGCCTTTAAGAGCTCGACAAAAATCAATAAATAGTCCAAAAGCAAATCTTTTTGTATCAAGAGCATCAACCATTTGCTCGAAAATTTCCCAAAGAGCCGTTTCATAACTTCTATTTTTAGAAAAACCATGTTGTGCCGGAGAAAGTAAATTATTTTTATAAAAAAAATATGCAAGTTGATCCTTTAGAGCAAGTTCAAAAAGTTTTGAAAAGCCAGATTAGAGACTAATAGCTCTATAGTTCGCATATTGGTTAGGGTCCCCTTTATTAAAACAATGGTTTTACAACCGCTAATTTAAGCTTATCTGGAAAAATTCCATTACATAATGAAAGATTAATTATATGTGCTAGAGGTTTATAGAGTGACATTCTACACTTTTTAATAAGGTTATTAGACATATTATCATAGCTACTCGAATTTGTAGGTTTGAGCCTATCTATTAATAACAGTAGATCGTTTTCAGATATAGGAGATAAAAAAAGGGATTTGTTATGTTGTGGTACATTAGAAGCCATAAAAGTGTAATCGCAGATTAAACTATTGTTCTGTTCCGATGTAAAATGCAAATTAAAATTGTTCGGAAGCTCTTAATCAGGAATAGTATTCCCGTTAATATTACAACTTATTTCATTAGTTTCTGCATCTTTATCTTGTATTTTTTTAATGGTTTGCCACATAGCCTTAGATTTATTGTTTGAGTAATTTATTTTTTTATCATGGTATTCTTTTTTAGTAACTTCAAGCTTAAGATGGTATTCCTTATGCAAATATTTACTTATATCAGAATACTCTGGACTTGTGTTTAAAAGATCATTGTAAATGGTAACTCTGTTTCCTAACTCTATTAATTCTGTAGTTATCCACTCGTCTTTCGCTTTCTTTTGTTGTATTGAAATGCGTTTTAGTGGAAAACATAATTCAAAATAATACAGTATTATCACGGCATATATAACAACCAGCAATATTACTCGACCTGTCAGGCGAAAAATTAAATTTGACCTTGCTAATGTCAGTTGGGTAGGAAAAGTCAGGGCTGGATTTGAAATATGTATAAGTATGATTTTCCTTTAACTTAAATTTCAAATATCAATGGGTTATGAAATATATGTATACCTTGTTGTATGAGCAGGAAATCTTAAGAAATTCTTTTTGGAAGAATATCTCTGGTTTGTACGAGTTCTTATTGCTTAAACACCATGGCTTTTTGCATTACACAATGTCATAAACAACGTTCTTCTATCACGATGTCAATTATTTGACAAATACACGCATATGGTTTTGTTTTAACTCCAATAGCAATAAAATAAACCAATCGTAAAAAGATGACGCCGCTGGCGGCAGTTTGACGGATTTCCTACCAAGGAATATCTTGCGCGCGGACTTGCGCAGATGCGAAAAAAGAAGATGTGATATTGCTGGTTGTTATATGTGCCGTGGTATTATGTTGCTAAGTTTTTCGAAAGATAAATTGGTACAGTTTGTGTCATAAATGTCCTGCCAATTTTCGTTTTCTAAATATTGATAAAAACGATTTACATTTTGTGCATTATAACTTCTACTATAAATAAGTTTAAGGTTGTTTTGCTCATATTTAACTTTTTTGTTTGTAGATATTGCTTGCGCATAATGATCAGACAGGTAGAGATTCATAACATAGGATTTAAAACCTGTCACATTCGCACTCACCAAGAAATTATCAATACATTTAGAGGTTGAAGAAGTGGCTCTTGTTGGAGATTCCACTGTGACAATGAAGTCATAGCACATTAATAAATCAGTAAAAAGCGTGGAATCAGTATTATGTGAAAGAAAATCTATGTTAAAGTCACCGCCCAATACAACTAATATATATATTGGTTGGCGATATTCTAAATTGACCAAGAAATTCTAAAGCTTTATTTGTCTGCCCAGTAATTCTGGCCTTCTCGTATCTATAAATAGGACGTTCTTCTGTGTAAGAAAAAATAAGAATTCCTATTTGGGGACGACATCTTATCTTTCATGTTGGTTGGAGAGTCTGTCAGATGTATATCACTTATAACTGAATAGTAACTGACAGAGTTTGATATGGGATGAAGTTGCTTTGCAACCACTTTGATGACTTTACGTTTAATAGCCTATTAAATTGCATATTATGCATAAAATTGTCTTTTATGATAATATTTTCATAGCTAGAGGGTATTCCAAAAAAATGATGACATGATGGGGTAATATTTTTAAAACATGAAACACCCTGTATTTTAGCATATTTTTAAATTTTTCGAAAAATCCTTAATACATTTGATATAACATACCATATAGCCAAATTCAGCTGTTTTCAAATATTTCGACGTTTTGAAAATTGAAATTTTACACATTATTACAGGCTGTAGACTCTAAACGGATTAACTTGGATCAAAACGGTTTGCACTTTTCTAGTCTACAGTCACTTCCTGCTTAGCCTTAAACACACATTCAAGCTAACTTCTCCAGAAACGCTATCAGAAATTTCCACAACAGTAATATTTGGGCCTGCAAAATCCCCATGCATACACGTACCTAGGTACAAAAATTTATGCACATCAATTAAATATACAATATACTTAATTTTCATACATGCAGGAACTCTAAGTCGTTTACGTTACTAAGTTGATTTAAATCCAACTTAAAGTAAAAAATTAGATTATTTTCAGATTGTTGACGAACTGTAGCTCGTTTAGTCTTCAATTTAGGAAAAACATTTCATATGAAAGTTGTTTGGCATTTTATTATCTTTCAAATTGAATATAGGATAGTTTTTACTAGGACACAGGCAAAAGGAGTTATAGCTCAAAATCCGGAAAAAGTGGCAAAATTTTGAGTTTTTATGGTTTCAGTTAGTCGCGCCAAGGGGGCAGGAGGCCGAAAACATGGTTTCTACATATTTTCGGCAATAAAATCTCCTACTTGATTTGCTTCGAGATTGACACCCATTTTATGACGCCGTTATTGGGCTACCCGGCATGACCGCATTGCTAACATCGTAAAATCAGCCTCGCAGAAGCTTAGTGCGCTATTTCGCAACAAAAATTTTTATACACGGCAGCAGCTGCTCTGACCGAGTTTAGAATATTGCTCACACATCTGGGATGTCGCACCTAAGTACACCCCAGAGCTGCTGGATTCTATTCACAAGAGAGCTGACCGTCTGGTCCGCGACCCCGAGTTGATCCCGGATCGTGATACTCTGGGGCACAGCAGATATGTGGCCGAGATATCCCGGTTTTACGTATATTTTCACGGCAGATGTTCTCAGGATTTGGCACGCATCATCACGCCCTCAGCAGCGCCTATCAGGCAGTCGCGACATACGGCAAGAGCCAACTTGTGCGTTGTAAAACTGGAACTCCCCAGAACGTCGCTTTACAAGGACTCCTTTGTCTGGCGCACTGCATTGCTGTGGAACTTACTCCCAAGACATCCTTTCCCTTCTAATTAAATCCTACAACTATTCAAGAACCGTGCCAATCAACATCTTCGCCCACACATCGCTCGTGGAGTGCCATATGATCTCCCTTTAGTGTGAATGCCACTGTTATTAAAAAAAAGCCTGTCAAAAGTAAATGACAAATTTTAAACGTCAATATTTTAAACGCAGTTGAATTTAGATATAGGGAATGTTATACCAAATATACTTAGAGTTTTTCGCACCATACAAGATGCCTCTAATATGCGAAAATTTAGTCCCGTCTTTTCATACAGTTATTGAAAATGATTTGCTAAAATGCCCCGTTCTTCATAAGGAAGTAGTGAAGCTAAAGCACAGATTAAGTAAAAAATAGGGAAGTAGTAAAGCTAATGAATTATATAAATAAGGAGATATAGAATAAAGTACTGATTAAGTAAAGAATAAGGAAACCTAAGATAGGGGAATATAACATAAATAAATTAGAGACAAAAGAATAGATACAGGTGTATAGAGAAACAATGTACATATCAAAATGATGAATTAAATAATAAGCTAAAAATAACACATATCAATTTACCAATCTACCAGTTTGTTTCAATCATCTTAGCATCTGCCCAAACGTCAGCAGTCCCTCGAGTACTCAGGAACCAGTGGAGGAGCTATCCGGTCATAGGTTACGACAGAAGTATCCAAGTTCTTCAAGAATCCAGATCTAAAAAGCGTCTTCGTTGCTTAAGAAAAATATAATAAAGAAGCTGAGAAAAGGGCAATACAATTTCAAAAGATATCTAAATAGTGGGAGGTATATGCAGTCAGATATAAATTATAACACAACAATAAAGACAGCAGCAGCGAGATACTCGATATCTGGCAGAAACTGAAAATAATATACAGATAAGACAGTAAACATGAATAAAACTAAAGCTAGGCAATCATCGCAATTAAATCTAGCTACTTACCTACAGTTGAAGAAATCAGACGTGAAATCCGGCAAAAGCTGCAAAGACCATTCCATGGACAGACAGGCAAAAGCTGGAACATATTGGGAAAGTGACATGCCAGTAATGAGAGTTGACCAGAACATAAGCCATTAAGTTCCAGGAACTCTTAATATTCCTATTCCATGCTTCCGGAACCTAAAAAAGTTATAATTAATCTTCACATAACTACTTCCGTGTCAAACTAGCAGTAACACATGTCACCTACAGCTTGGAATGGAATAAATAACATTAATATAAAACTTTTCTTTTCCATATTCGACCCTCCAAATATCATAAAATGGAGTACATTGCCGAATGGGTCATTAACACAGACCACACACTTCTCTAACGTCACATTCAGTCACGCGAAATGTTTCGAAAAAATTCAAACTCATGCATCAGACACCCTTAGAGTAGAGTTTTTATAAGCTTTATCATTTGTTCGCATTCTCAAACAGTCCAAAGATAATAGCTATAAGAAATACAACGCTTACCTTTCGCTTCGCAGCATCTGCAAAAATTCATATATCATAGGCAAATTCCCGATCACATTGCAAAACTGCATTCGGCAGGAACGCAAACCCACCAAAAGGTGGAAACTTAAACACATTTCTTCGTCATTGTGTAAATTCAAGAAATTTGAATATAATTTTTCGACCTAGGCAGTACCACGACGCCAGACGCTACCCTGGAATGAAATGACGAATTCACGAATACGGACACGACAGAACCAAACCTAGTACCGGTTAGCCACACGGCTGCTGAGATAAGTTTGTCAGAGTTCTGAGAAAGACAAGTGTCTAAGTAGAGTCTGTTAAATAGTTAAAAAGTTTAGTCAAATGTTCCAGTGCTCTTTTACCTTAAATAAAACTCAGCATAAAACTCTTAAGAAAAACTATAACTATAAGATAGTGGCCAAAGACAATTACAAACCATACCTCATATTGAGAAAATATGCGCACCTCAGTAATCGAGTATAATAGAATCTTATTACATTTCTGACCAATAGACATTGTTAAGGTTTTATCATTAAGTCGTTGACAAATAGACATTTTTATTGTTATAATTAAAGGTGCTTTATTTATCATCTATTCTCAATCGTCGTAAATCAGGCCAGGACGCCCTGAACTACACCCCTGCACGCTAAGGAAGGCGTGTCATCACATATACAGTGGCAGATTGAGGGAAACGTTAAGTCTAACCAACAGACTCCGTCATTGTACTAATCCCGATAGGACTCTTCTCTGAGACGTTGTCATTCGATTTATTCGTGACAATATGAGAAAATAATACCATAGAATGAAATTTAGTTGCTTAATTTTTCTATGAATTTATATTAAAGCAGACTAAAATAATGAGTGAATGAAAAATGCAATCTCATTTTAAACATTAATCTATATATGCGTTCTGGAATGGACTTCCGAGTAAGCTGTTTCCCGAATACTACAACCTACAGCGCTGCAAGTCCAACGTGCACCATCTTCTCCGCACATGTATCGCTCGTTGATTGGCATAGGATTTTCCTTTTGTGTGTGTGGCAAACATAAAAAAATATCACTTATGTTTTGTCTTCTATTGTTATTATATTTATTGACGGATCTTAAATATATTGCACAAAACGAACATATAATATTCCAGGGAAAGAATTTGAAGCAAATAAGACGTGCGGCGACCCATCAGAATGTGAAAACTTGTATTGTGAATATTATGAAGAAAATAAGGGATGCAAGACCCTTAACCACATGGTAGCTGATGGAACCCCTTGCGGGGAAGACAAGGTAAGATATAATGCACATAAAAAAATACGATAATATTTTGAAAGCTTCCTGTGCTAATAATTGTTATTAGGCGTAAGTCAGGGTAAATAATTTCGTAACAAGAGATGCTGAATATAACCAAATTTCAAAATCCGAATTTTTCCGTAAATTGCATGACAAACTGTTTGTATTAATCAGAACTCAATAATTTCTTTCTTCAATCAGAACTCGTAAAGTACTGTAACAAGAGAGTATTGTATGAAATTGAAAATTTTATTTAAGATTCATACCGCATTCTGAAGCTTATCAATTCAATGATGGCGGAAATGTACCGGAAAAGTAATATTATATTATGCTAAAACAGGTAGAATTGAAAACAATTAGCCTAGGGACATCTTATTAAATGAGATTAAGCTGATTAAGATGACGCGGCCATTTAAATACGGCAAATCTTCGAAAAACAATTGAATGAATATGCTACTAGAAATGCTGGTAATTATTAATTATCAAACGCCATGTTTGGTGTAATGTTGTGGCGCACCATTTCGTTGCAGCTATACTTCGTTATTTGATACTGCAACGATTACTATTGGAACACATTAAAAGAACAGGTTGCCTTCTTTTGGGGATATCTATAAATTAAAATGATACTTAAAGAATAAACCCAAATAAGTCAACAGGTAAATAAATATTCTAACAAACGTATTGAAATATAGCTGAGAAGCTTCACGGGAGGTTTCGTTGCTCTGTATAAAGTAGACTAACATATCATATTTCTCAAGATATTGATAATTTTGATTTTCAGCCATTGTAAGAAATACAATATTGCACAGAAAATATAAATTTTGCCACTCCAATGCAATAAAAAAATGGCCATTCCATTGTTCAAATAATCTCTGCCTACTAATACTTATACCATTGTTTAAAAGACAGTGCTTATACTATACTCATCAAGAGTGTCGTATACAGATACATTTTGTGAAATTATGAATTTTAGACTTATTATTTAAAATACATATCATGTATTATATATTTTTGTAAAGCTTATAAAATGTCCAATAAAAGGAAAGAAAAATATATAGGGTGTTCCATTAAAAAGTTACAAGTTTGATTTATTGCTAAAAATTGACAGCTCACAGCAAAAATCTGCCAACGTCACTGGATTCTACGTAAAAAAAGTGTATAAGGGCAAGATTTTTGCTTTGCGATATGTTGAAGGATAACGGAGATTCGAGGGGGGTCCCAAAATGCATTACTTTCAATTTCGCCCTGTATCTCAGAAACGAAGCGGGCTATGAATATTTTGTTAATACCATAGTTCTTTTCACAAAAAAGAAGCATGGTGTTGCGAAAACCGCAACTCTCTATCTTTACTCGTAAGTGAGATACCCCGTAATATCATCGAAAATAGGACACCCTGTACATCCGCTGTGAATAGATAGTATTGTGTTGGGGATAACGGGGAGTCCTGGGGGACCACCGCCTCCATGTTTCTTGTAGTTGAGAGTTCTGTGTTTATTTGTGTGACGAATGTTCTTTGTTTTAAGAAGGAAGCAATGAGTTGTGTTATAGGTTATAGGTAGTGGCTGGTTGTGTAGTATGTGTAACTTGCGTATTAGTCTCTCATGCCACACGTTGTCGAAGACCTTTTTGATGTCGAGGTCTACAACTGCGGTTGATGCACGCCTCTGTAGTCCTCTAGTCGTTTCCTCAACAGTCTGGCAAGCTGGATTTCCGTGCTGTATTTTTTTCTAAACCTAAGTTGTTTATTTGGGTCTAGATTATATTCTGTAATGTGAATGTTTAATCTGTTTAGTATGAGGCTTTCTATTAGTTTGCTCAAAAATGAGAGCAAACTAATAGGTCGCCAGTGTTGTGGAAATGTTAGGATCTTGTTTGGTTTTGATATGAGTATAACTTTGGCTTTTTTCCAGCATGCTGAAAAGTGTTTTAGTTGCAGTGTTTTGTTTATTATGTTTGTTAGTTTCTGTATCACTCAGTCTGGTAGGTTTTTAAGTGCTTTGTTTTGCATGTTGTCTAGTCCTGGCGCCTTTTTTGGGTAATTGCACAATTTCGTTGATGTCTGCGGTATTTCGTCTTCTGGGTCCTCGTTTATTTCGGTCATGATTGTTCTGTATGATCTCTCTATGGCCGCTTCGTGGTCAATATCCTGCGCGCCATCCCCCAAGGTAAACTTGGACTCCAGTGAGTCTGCAAAGGCCTCGGCCTTCGCTTAGCTGGAGTACGCTATACCCCTCAGACCATTCTCCATAGAGAGTTCTTTTGTATGTTTAGTGTTGTTATGTATCCCGTCCATTTGTTGTTTTTGAGGTTTTTCATGTCTGTTATGATAGTGTTTGTTAGTCTGTGTCCTTGTCTGTGGAGTTGTGCATTGACTATTAGTTTGGCTCGTCTTTTCAGTCTGTTTCTTAGTTTTATGTTCTGTTTTATGTTTTCTGGTAGTGCATATGGGTTGTTTTGTCTTGTATATACCATTTTCTTGACTATGTTTAGTGTTGCTTGTATCTCTGGTGAAGCTTACAACTTGGTTGTCCATCTCCGCCTTAGAGTTTATGTAAGGTAGTGCTTGTATGCTTTCTCTAATATGTTCATTGAACGTGTTCCATTGTATGAATGTTTGCATGTGTGCTTGAAAAAAAATAAATGCGGATTTATTTAAAAAAAAAATCTGAATTAGAACCTAAAGCTTCGACTTCTAGAGACCATGTTGACCATGCTCCACAAACTGCAATAATTGAATTAGTTAGTTTATTTAAAGTTTTGATAAATAAACGAATTGTTCTCAACTATTTTGGATTTTTAGAAATTTGGAATACCTATACTTCTGGAGATATGCGATAAAAAACCTAAATTGTACCGAATTTTTTTTTTCTTTTTTGAGCTTACCTAAAAATGTTTAAAATAAATTTCCTGTGGTTCTTATCGATTCCGAAATTATAATGGTTAAGCTCGAAAAACGTAGTATAGTCGCTTAAAACAAAAAATGTGAAAAAACTTCTAGTATTGATTAATTGTATTTTATTTTGCGTAGGTCCTATAATAAAATACAATTAATTAATAATAGAAAAGTTTTTTCCCATTTTTAGTTTTAAGCGACTATACTGCGTTTTTCGGGCTCAACCATTATAATTTCGGAATCGTTAAGAAACACAGGAAATTTCTTTTAAACACCTTTTAGGTAAGCTCAGAAAAGAAAAAAAAATTGGGTACAATTTAGGTTTTTTTTTCGCATATTTCCGGAAGTATAAGTATTCGAAATGTCTAAAATTCCAAATGGTTGAGAACATTATGTTTATTTATCAAAACCTTAAATAAATTAACCCAGGACCTTCAATTGCAGTTTGTGGAGCATGGTCAGGATGGTCTCTAGAAGTCAAGGTTTGAGGTTCTAATTTAGATTTTGTTAATAAATCGGCAATTATTAATTTTTGTTCTCTGTTTAATTCTCGAGCCTGTCTATCTGACATCTTTCTTGATACCTACGAAGATCCTGCTAGATGTAAGATAGGTAGTGCATTTGCCTTAAAGATGCGACTGTTTTTGGGATTGTATTGCAACAATTTATGTTTAAGAGGAATCTCAAAACTACTTTCATCAATATGAACAGAGAATATTCGTGCTAAAATTAACAAAAACAAACAAATATAGGCATATTAATTAAGACTTCTATATTATATGAAAAGCACTGCTCTAAAATTGTGCATATATTTTTTTTTAATTTTATTCGCTCCCAACTCTGCATTATATAATTATTAGTACACATGCTAGTTTAAAATCAAAACATTTATTAACATCTTTTTAAAAATATTTTGTGTTTCTAATGAATTAATCTCAAAATAATACCTACGAAAATGTTCAATTTCGTGCATTAACTACCAAACCGCCTATAGTAATATATGTTCTTACTTACCATAATTTAAATTAATTTTATCATTTCTACGGCAAGCGTTTACCCACTACTTCGATAAATCATCATTTTGCGGAAACCGAAAATACCGGATATTGCTACGTTGTGTTTTCTTATTAATATTTTTAGCCACAGAAGAGGCATTTTAGTCTCAGTTTTGACTATATATTTATTATACACTTGGCTTGCTGAATTCTTTTAAAATCGTTTCCGGATTCTGTGGCGACATTTAGTTCTTACTAAATAAAAATTGTGCTAATTAAAAATTTTAGTGGTGCTGGAATTCAAAATGCGTTTCTAAAGGTCAGAGGCCTGATGCAACCGATGGAGGATGGAGCGATTGGAACGGCTGGACAGAATGTTCCAGAACTTGCGGAGGTGGTGAGTAGTAGTTTTTAATATGTTCCAAATATCAATGAAGTGTAACTACTCGATAATCGGGTTATTTAGTATCAACATTTTGATTTTATGAGAGCTGAAAAGGAAGATTTACTCATCATTAGAAATGTTAAAAGACTGTGTTCCAGATTCGCCTTATTCCATCCTATTAAGAGTTACACCACCAATATTATTTAACGCAGCCACATATGGTATATGTGGCAGCGTTATTTTCGTATCTCTATGATTTATATGTGCATACTTTAATTTTCTGGATATTTTTAGGAAAAAATCATATTTATTTAAAAAAAAATTTATATATGTTTTTTTATATTATAGGTTCGATCTAATCAGGTAAACTAAATCAATGCTACGTCTTTTTATGTTTCAATTATACCATAAGTATAAAGGATATTATAAATTTTATTGGGACGTAAAAATCGTGAGAGATGCAGCAATGCACAGAGTGTGATAAAGTTGTATAATTTATTGTTCAATTACATTCCGTCGAGAAATCTAGAATCTAGAATATTCAAACTCTTTTCGGAAATATTATACATTTTGGTAGCCCGATGCTTCCGACAATAGATACTTTCATCCATATAAAACGTCAACACGAATGGTAACTTCGGTTCGATTTTTATAAATGATAAACATGATTACGAATGGCAGTATACCTTTACAGATTATTCGGATTTTAGAGCGTGTCGGCTTATTGGATGGCTCGGATTGTTCATATATTGCACAACATGTTAGCATAATATATTATTTGCTATAATTTTATTATTACAGGAATTGAAATAAATAAAAGATCTTGCAACAATCCTCGACAGGCTAACGGAGGACGATATTGTCAAGGAGATGATGAGAAAATAAAGTTATGTAATGTAGAGGTAATTTACTTGTTAGAAAGGGAGCATGAATCCCACAGAATTATTTAAAGTGTAATGGATAGTATATTGATTCATATATTGATTCATTGGGTGTCCTTAAAATTTCCGTAATCGGGATATTTCCAAATGTAAGGTGTTGGTTTTTATAATAGTTTTTAATTCCTAGACAATTTTCTTAATTAATCCTTTTTGTGCTCGTAAGTTTTTTTAATAATTATAAGCTCTCTTTCAATATAGTAGTGTTGGATTTATAGAACTCGAACGATATTTGTTAATTTACCATGATCCGCCTCCTGTATCCTCAAAATTTCCAATTGGCGCCTATTTCCCAGGGACAACAGGGGATATATGAGTGCTTCAATTGTCCTTGTAATCTTAACAGTTTTGACAAAGCCATTCGAGATCTACTTGACAGGTATTAATAAATGTTTGAGATAACTTGAATATGAAAATATTAATTTCAGTATTTTTCAATCTATATGTTTATTTTAAAATATTTTGCACTCTCTAATTTTTCGAGGAAAATTACAGCATATCAATCAGTCAATCAATTACTCATCCACAATATTTATTGACAAAACAGGGGAGAATATTTTACCTCTGGACATCGTGACATAACAACCTTCTTAGGACATAAAATCGTTGAGATTCAGGTGAACAGCTAACAACACTATAATTTTAGAAGGCAAAACAATAGGCATTATTTTACATTTTTAGATTCCCTTTTTATATTATGTAAATATCCTTATGTTCAGGAAAATTATTTTAATTAGCAATGTAAGTAGTGTTTTCAAGTCAAATACTAATTAACTCTGATTTTATGAGGTTAGTGTTTCATTGCTGTTAATTTCGTAACCTGTACATATAGAGGAATTAAAGCGAAAAGGAGAAGTTTCACGAAAAGTGTGTAGAACAGTCATTCCCTATTTTTCCATTCTAGCCGTGTGAAGAAAGCGCCCGAAGCAAAGTTTGCAGAAAACAATTTATGGGTAGTGCCTTATTCATCCAAAGTAAGCCCAATTTTCTTCACTGGAAATGAATTAATTAATATCAGGAAATTTCCTTTTACTTGTATTTTTTTTAGAAAATCCATGTCAAATTGCATGTCTCAATCCAAAAGAAAAAGTAGTATGGTCAAATCTAACCGCTCCCAATGGAGAGAGCTGCGTTTGGGGGAAAAAGCCGAAGAAACGATGTATCATGGGACAGTGTGTTGTAAGTAAATAACATTTAAATTATCCGTAGCGATGTTCAATTTTTATATGTATCTCGGCTTTGTATTTTCAGAACTGTTACTTTGAAGTTTTCGTTTTTTTATGAAAATCAGTTGTTTTCTATGAGGAACACTGCGCATATTTCTTATACAATTTCATTCACAGAGATCTGATTCCGCAAATATAAGCCGTTTTCTTACCATCAGATAGTCGTTTTGAACTTTCAAAAATGCGTTCGTTTCAGATACGATGCAACATCATTCGTAAAATGTTTTACATTAATGTCTTTCTTTAAGTGGGGACGATTAGAACTTCTCTGATTTTTTGAAAAAAAAATGTTGTTGAGAAGTTTTTTCTTCTCATTTTTCTGTTTGATAATTATTAAAAGTTTCCTAATATAAAAGAGTGGCCAAAAATTAAATTGTTTTAATAAATCGTCGCCACGCTTTAATTAAGTAAAAAAGTCGTCATTTTGGCGACATGTCGCCCTATAATGGCAACACTGCAGTGCCTACTTCCATTTGTCATTAAAATTGTGTTTTTATCTAGTATAGTTAGTATTTTAGTATTTTAGAAAGTTGGATGCGATGATGAAATTGAATCATCTGCTGTAATAGATGATTGCAATGTATGCAACGGGGATAGCACGAGTTGTACAATTGCGGAAGGCAGGTAAGTCACACTATTTACATATTTTTTTAAATGGAAAAATGAGTAGACACATATGAAAATCATTGAAAATATAAGAGAATAAAGGCCAAAGGACTTTTTAAGTATTTGTTACGACTGTGCCGGCAACGTCGCCTGATAAAACGTAGGAACAACAATCAACGAGCTAAGAAACCGATGAGTCGACCCTTCTTACCTTTTTTTGCGATCAAAAAAATACCTAGGACAAGAAGTATTATATTATTATGTAAGCTGTGGTATTGGGATATACGAAATAAGTCGAAAGAATAAAGTTAGTTTTGTCGGAGAGCTGTCGCTTTATTTTTCACTAGAATAATATTAAACTAATATTTCAGAAGTTGGGATAGAAAGCACGCGTAATTATATAGTAGTTGTGACTGTTGTGTTACGATCGTTTTTGTTGGACTATTTGGATATTTCTTTTTAAATTATTATTATGTGCATTTAATAAACATTTTGTTATTGATTTCGATTACATAATTGCCATAAAAAAATATGAGTGGCCCAAGTGATTGGAGTACTGATAGTGAGGCAGGACGTTATGTGATTGCTCCGAATAAAAAACGCAAGTTAGAAAAAACTGTGAGTTTATCTGAAGTAGACAGATTGGTGTCTAAAAAGGTTAGTGAGATATTAAAACAAAATATTGGTTTATCAGACAACACCAACTTGCACAAATATGCCGGAAAAGCAGATTTAGTGCCGCCGTTTGATCCGGAAAATTCAGAAATTAGAGCTATGTCATGGTTGCATAAAATTGAGCAAATTGGTTTAATAAATAGCTGGAATGATGAAACTAAATCATTTTGCATGCAGTCGCATCTTGCTGGGTTGGCTAAAGTATGGTACAATGGTTTAGCCAATTATGACTTGTCCTGGGATGAATGGAAACTGGCCGTTGTCCGCGCTTTTCCCTCGCATACAGATTATGTTGATTTGCTGAAACAAATGTTAAGTAGACAAAAAGCAGATGATGAGACCATGATGCATTATTTTTATTCGAAAAATATGTTAGTAAAAAAGTGCGGATTAAATGGAACCAACGCTGTTTCATGTATTATCGACGTATTGCCTGCTGAGCTCAAATCGAATGCAAAGGCCGGAAATTACCAAACTCCGGACGATTTATTCTATGGCTTTTTAAGTAAAGTGGGCAGCTTTGGTTCGCATCGCAGAAGAAAATTGGAGCAAGACAACAATGATGGTGAACTAAGTTTGTCACAGCCAATAAGATGTATTCTGTGCAAAAAGATTGGACATAAAGCTAGACAGTGTGTGTTGAAAAAGACATATGTATTTCGGGGAGCTGCAAGACAACAATCCGGAATTCAGTGTTCAATCTGCGGAAAGGGAGGTCATTTACAACCGGACTGCTGGGCGAAGACAAAAGGCAAGTGTTCGAAATGCGGAAAAATTGGACATGCTACCGACAAATGCTGGTCAAAGGAGAAGGGCAAAGTCAAGGATGTTAAACTATTGCAAGGGCAAGTACCAAATATGTTTTATAATGTAGTTGCAAGTATTAATGGTCAAAATTTTAAGGGATACATAGATATAGGTAGCCAAGTAAATGTCGCTCACATTTCAGTTGCGAAAAAACTAAATTTAAATTTAAATTCTAGTGATTTAGTCATTAGAGGCTTTGGCAATTCCCTTATTATGCCTAAGGGATGTAAAGAGATAGATATTGTTATTCAAAATTTATCTATACCAACATTACTTTTATTTGTAGACATTGAGATGAATAATTATGACATAATTATTGGCCAACCTGTCATAGATAGTAACGAAGTAGTACTTACAATTTCGGGAAACTCAGTAGAGATAAAGCCAAATAAGAAGGACACCTGTTTTCAAAATAATGTAGAGAAAGTACTCCTTAGAATTTATGCACACACACACATACCTAGTTTAAGCTCCAAGCGAATTTTAATTAAGTTAGAAAATATAGAAGATTTAGTGTTGGTAAATGCTCAAATAATAACCGGCTTGCAAAAATGTTCTATTCAAAGTTGCTTATTAAGTGAACCTGTGCAAACAATAAATGTTATAAATTGGGGGGACAAACCTGTATGTTGGGAAGAAGGGCATTTGTTAGCAAGGGGGTTAAAATTTTCTCTTCCCGAACATACTAGGATTGTCGAAGAAGGCTCTAGTTGTAATGTATTTTCGTTACAAACTGAGAAAATAGTTTGTGGTTCACTACTAAATGATTATGAAAAAGATAAATTAATTAGTTTACTACATAAATTTAGTGACTGTTTTGCCACAAATACGTTTGAGTTAGGTAGTAATTCATCTGTAGAATTAAAAATAAACTTATCTTCGGATAAGGCCGTTACTCATAGACCTTATAGGCTTTCTCAGTTTGAGCGGAATGTCGTTCAAGATAAAATACAAAATTTGATAGAGGGTGGTATTATTAGAGAATCTTCTTCGGAATTTTCGAGCCCTATTGTATTAGTAAAAAAGAAAACAGGGGATTTTCGCCTGTGTGTAGATTACAGAAAATTAAATTCGCACACCATTAAAGATCGGTATCCACTACCTCACATTGAGGACCTCATATCCAGGTTACAAAAGAAAAAGTATTTCTGTAGTCTAGACATGGCCCAAGGGTATTATCAGGTGCCTGTGGCATCAGAATCAATTCATAAGACAGCATTCGTAACTCCTGACGGGCAATATGAGTTTCTCAGAATGCCGTTTGGCCTTGCTAATGCCCCAGCCACGTTTCAGCGAATGATCAATACTGTTTTAGGAAATTTGAGATACGACAAGGTTGTAGTCTATCTTGATGATATTTTAATTCCTTCTCAAAGCTTGGAGGAGGGATTAAACCTGTTAGAAGAAGTTCTTCAATTGTTTTCTAAGGCTAATTTAAAATTAAATATTGACAAATGCTCGTTTTTCCAGAATACTATCGACTTCCTTGGATATGAAATTTCGGAGAAAGGAATTCGGCCTGGTGATCAGAAAGTCAAAGCAGTAGCCAATTTTAAATATCCTTCAAATCTACACGAACTAAGACAGTTTTTAGGGCTGAGTTCCAACTTCCGAAAATTCATTAAGAATCACGCTAAAATCGTGGCTCCCCTTACAAAGTTATTACGTAAAAATGAACTGGGAAACTGAGCAAATCGAAGCCGTGGATAAAATAAAAATAATATTAATAAACAAACCTGTACTAAAAATTTATGATCCGGTGGCAAAAACGGAGTTACATACCGACGCGTGTAGTAAAGGGATCGCAGGGATTCTTTTGCAGTACGAAGGGGACAACTTAAAACCCGTATATTATTTTAGTAGGTCTACTTCGCGGGACGAAAGCTTTTATCATTCATACGAGTTGGAGACTTTAGCCATCATCGAATCAATTAAAAAGTTTAGAGTATACTTACTAGGTATTCATTTTAAGATAATAACGGATTGTAGTGCGGTACGCAGTACCTTTGCGAAAAAAGATTTGCTACCAAGGGTTGCTCGTTGGTGGCTGGGTATCCAGGAGTATGATTTTGAGATTGAACATCGAACCGGTGATAGGATGAGACACGTTGATGCGCTCAGCAGAAATCCCATACCTAACGTACTTTTATTGGACACTACTGATTGGTTATTAGCTTTGCAAATGCAAGATGAAAATATACGATTAATAAAAGCTAAACTGACTGAGGGATGCGATCGTGAACTTCTTAGGATGTATACGATTAAGGATAATAAACTGTATCGGAAAATATTAGGTGAGAAACTCAGACTAGTTGTTCCTAAATCAGCTCGGTTCAACCTATTGAGAAAATATCATGATGACATTGGGCATTTAGGTCTTAAGCGCTGTGAAGCGATTGTAAAAGAGAAATTTTGGTTCGAAAAAATGACCAGGTTTATCAAAAAATATGTCACCGCATGTTTGGACTGTCAGTATAAAAGGGGGCAATATGGGAGGTCTGAGGGTCTTTTATTCCCTATTAATAAACCACAAGAACCTCTACATACCTGGCATATTGACCACTTGGGACCGTTTTCAAAGAGTCACCGTGGTAATTCTTATATCCTTATGATAATCGATTCATTTTCTAAATTTGTTTTTGCCAGACCAACAAAGACTACCAACTCGAATGAAGTTGTGGATCACTTGAACGATTTATTTAGTATGTTTGGCACTCCTAAAAGGATTATTTCCGATAGAGGAAAAGCCTTCACAAGTAAAAGGTTTAAATTATTTACAACCGAATTTCAAGTAAAACATATTTTAAACGCTATAGCCTGCCCTAGAGCGAACGGTCAAGTTGAGCGATATAATCGCACAATTTTAAATGGGTTAAATACGTCTATTGAAAATGAAAGCGATTGGCAAAAAGCTTTGCCAAATGTCATATGGGGAATGAACAATACTATTAACAGTAGCACGGGGTATACGCCTCAGTTATTAATGTTTGGATATGAAAAAAATCGACATGCTGATTTGGGAGACGATGAGCTTGAGGTTTTAAAAGACGCTAGAGAAAAGGCAAAACAAAATTTGGATAAAGTGTCAGACAAAATGAAAAAACAATTTGACGCAAAGCGCAAGACAAGTCGTAAGTATCAAAAGGGAGATCTGGTTCTATGGTCAGGTGCTAATAAAAATGATAAACATGTCAGCAGGAAAGTAGGTTATTACAAATTTGGTGGACCGTATAAAATAAATAAAATATTAGGTAATGATAGGTACGAAATAGTGTCAATATCGGGCCTCAAAGGCTATAAAAGGTTTAAAGCTACCGTTGCAGCAGATAGTTTAAGAAAATGGGAAGGTGGTGTTTTAGAAATTACTGAAAGTGAAGTTAACAGTACCGATGAACTCGTAGATTTATTAGAGGGCTAACAAATTATTGTATTTTCCTAAATAATGTCATAAAAGAAACTTTTGTAAAATACTGGTTATCTGATGTTTACTTAAAAAAAAAAGGAAAAAAAAAAGAGAAAAGGAATAAATTAAATACTATTGTGGTAACGAAGGTCACAATTACTGTGGTAACTAAGGTCATAGTAGCTTAAAAAAAAGGATAATAAAGAAAGAGGGACAGAAAAATATAAATATTAGTGTGTGGTAACAATGGTCACACAGAAGAACGAATAAAGTCCTATAATATTGTTCAAAATGTGGTATCTATGGTCACATAATATGCAATAAAGTTTGGACATAATTATTGTATGTGGTAACTATGGTTACATGTAATAAATTTTAAGAACATATAAATAAGTACCGAAAAAATAAATAAATAATAAAAAAAATATATATAACAATAATATTTGTTACGTTACTGTATCTCAATAAATTTGCAGGGTCAGAAGCCACTGCAAGAGCGATGGTTACTACACCACTGACGGGGCCGCCAGCTGGTCAGGAAGGCCGAATGTTACGACTGTGCCGGCAACGTCGCCTGATAAAACGTAGGAACAACAATCAACGAGCTAAGAAACCGATGAGTCGACCCTTCTTACCTTTTTTTGCGATCAAAAAAATACCTAGGATAAGAAGTATTATATTATTATGTAAGCTGTGGTATTGGGATATACGAAATAAGTCGAAAGAATAAAGTTAGTTTTGTCGGAGAGCTGTCGCTTTATTTTTCATTAGAATAATATTAAACTAATATATTATTTAATTTTGTTTAGTAATATCGCATAAATTATTTAAAAATAACTAAATTTTTTAGATGAATGATGAAAAATGCAATAAAATGCAGGGTATTTCATTTGAAAAATGTAACTTCATTCTGGCGTTTGCTTATGGGACACCTTGTATAATAATTTCATCACTAATAAGAAAATTAAGATGATTACCTACAAGTCGATAAAACAATTATCTCTCTATCTTTAAAAATAACCAAGTTAAGGGGGGTGTCCATTTATAATGAATAACCCTGTACAGTATAGAGCTTTTAACTAACTCTGAGCATGGGGTTGGCAGATAAAGATCATGCTCCGTATTCCTAAGTGGATAGTTGTGAGATGGCCTTTCTGGAATAGCAGACTACGTGCTTGCGGATTGAGCAAACAGATTCAAATATGATTAAGGAAGGAAGAGTTAATATTTTAAATATTTTAAAGGAAACCTGGTAGTAAGTCTTACTGTTTAGTCTCTATGAGTATCGAACAGCTCTGTTTTGTAGTTTGAAAATACGCTCAACTTGAGTCGCAAAACACGTACCCCAGAATGGAGGGGCATATAGGAGGTGCGACTCAAAAAAGGCAAAATAGACTGTTCTAGCAATTAACAAGTTAAGCTACCAGGAAACCGTTCTTAGCACAAATCAGGCAGAACTTAATTTTTTTGACAAGGCATCGATGTGCAAGTCCCACTTTAAATGGTTGTCCACAACAAGCCCCAAGAGTTTCACATATTAAACGACGTCAATAGTGGTGTTATCAAGTACAAAAGGTTGCAACGCACACAAACAAACAAAACTTTAATTTCAGAACCATTGAGGCACGGGAGATTAGTATTGCACCATGATTTAATGGTGATTAAGTCACTAAATATAGTTCTGTGAAGCGCCGTAATATCCGGCTCGCTCCAAATGAAACTAGTAACGTCCGCAAAGAAACAGACTTTACCGCTGATGTCCAGACATGCAATATCGTTGATAAACAGCAGAAACAATATAGGGCCTGGCACTGAACCCTGGGGTACTCCACAATCTATTAGCTTGCAAGAAGACATCGACGTATCGTATCACACAAGCTGACTTCTGTTGTGAAGATACGACTTAAACCATTCGAGGCACTCCTCTGAATCCGTAGTTACACAAACGAAAGCTATAGAAAAATCACAGAAAATTGTTCCTGCTGAGTGATGGTTATTCAGGTTGGAGTATATATTACTAAATAGTGAAAACATAACATCATTTGTGCATTTGTTACTTAAAAATCCAAATTGAAGGGTGGGTAACAGTCTCCATTTTTTCTTTGAATTTTCAGTATTTTCATTCAAAATTTCATCTTAAAACCATCTATAATTCTCGTCAATAAGCTGCTCTCGTAAGTTGTAAATTTTTTTCAACAGTAAGACCCCACATTTTATTAGCTTAAAAAAATTGCTAAGAAAATACGTCATTTGTACCTTTCTTGTGCATGGCATTCTTTAACCCACTTGACAATATCCCGTAATATTTATAAGTACTGTTTAATTTGTTATACAAACGAGGTTTGGCCGGAAGTTATGAAAAAAGTTTTTCATATTGAAGCATAAAATGATCTTTGTACTCACAAAATTGTCTGATACACTGACCCAGTACTTTCGTACTAATTTCGTTACTTCCCCTATTTACAACCTAAAAAAAATTAACTGTGTCCATAATAGGTCAAACAATGGATGCCAAAATTATAGAGCAAGATTTACCGCAAATAAAGAGCTTTTAATGTAGATAACTTTAGCAACGGCTTAGTTTGTTGGAGATCCCTTGTTATGCAGTCAACGGCAAGAATTGTTCGGTCTCATTTTTGTGTGCTAAAAGCAAATTCATAGTTTTCTTTGTGCTCTACTGATTTTAACCATCAGCCTCACAAGAGTGTACTTTTTCTGTGCTTTTTATGACACACACACTAATGGGAGATCCTATGGCACTCGATGAACGGTGTGTGTGCGAACATGTTGATTGACATGGTTCTTGAATAGCCGTAGTTTGTACTTTGGGAGGAAACAAATCCTGGGAACTTCTGCCGTAAAAATATCTGTGAAACAGGGATATCTTGGCCACATTTCCGCGGTGTTCCAGACAATCCACATCCCGGGCCAACTTCTGGTCGCCGACGTGACGCACAGCTCTCTTCTGAATGGATGAATGGAATTCGGCAGCTTTAGGTGTGCTTCGGTGCGGCACCCCAGATGTGTGCGCAATATTCTAAGCAAGGTCTTATTTGCGCTTTGTAGAACAAGATCAGCTGGTGCGGTGTATACAACGTAGTCATGCCATGCCATATTGCTGTTGACCGAAATACCCAGTAGTCCGATTAACGAGGATGAAGAAATCGTCGATCTTGCCATAATGATGTTAGGGCCCGCCGCATTGGCTTTCTTGGTAAACGTGGCTGCTTAGGTTTTTGCTGCATTGGATTGGACCTAATTTCTGTCGCCTCAAGTTCGAACTTTCTCCCGATCTTGAATGGTTGTAAACTGTTCCTATCTACGGTGATAAGTCTGAGTCGCTGGTAAATGTATTTCTGATCTAAATTCGAAAAAATAGGGTACTCTTATCTGAAAAAGTGTAAACAGGATTATTGGTTGGGCAGATACAGTTTCGTCCGCCCGCCTGACTCAATGGTCAAATGTGAAAAAACTCTTTACCTGAATATGCACACTTTCGTCCAGTACCAATTTTCGATAACATACATTTTCGTCCGCCCCGATGCAGGTAGTTTGACATATATTACTAGGTACTTATAATAAAACACGTAGGTACATCAAGTTGGCAAATAAAATGTATTACCTCAACTATAATCTTAAAAACTATAATAATGAGAAGTTAATTTTACATATTGTAACATAGAAATTTGCTTATTATTAAATTTTACAATATTTTCTTGTATAAAATTTTCTCTTTTTTTGTGCGTAGACGTTTGGAACAATTTATACTCTACATCTGTATGTATATTTCGCATTGATAAGGTTTAAGTGTTTCCAAAAATACAAATATGCTTGGATGGCTAAAATTAAAACATTTATTTAAATGTGAATGGAATGACTCGCTCGCATTTGTAGTTGTTTGGCTGGAAGCTGATTTCGCGGCCCACATCTCAGGTGGAAATAATGAACTGTCATCTATATAATTTTGTACCAGATAGTCGGCAAATTTTACCAACTGCTGACTGTCGGGTCTCATTTTATTTTATTCAAATGCAAAGCATTCTCCCACACTTTCTGGATCTGTAAAGAAATATTAATTAGAAAATATATCAAACATAACATAGTACAATAATATTTACCTAAGAAAAGAAGACCAAAACAATATCCAATCGATTTTCCTAGTTCGGTCTCTTGCTAATCCTAGAACCTTTAATTTTTTCCACCAAGCTTGACTGAGATGAAACCGGGATCCTATAATTTTCACATTATTCCAAACTTGAGTAATCGCCTTATGGATTGATGTTTCAAAATCTATCACCACTTTCTCTGGTTGAAACAGCAAGTTAAACTCTCTACATTTATTTAAAATATATGTGAAACAATTTGCATATGAGTTTGTCGACTTATCTTTTAACAGGCAAAATAAGCTTTGCACTTTCCATGTCTGTTAATTGTTCGGTAAATGAAAATGAAATGCAACCCTCAAGGACCTACCAGATCGACACTATGTTAATTACCCACCCCATCAGCATAAACAGTGCTTAATATTTTTTATGGCATGACCGCAATTCAAATTACGGTCAAGTTTACCTGCTTTACCCTCGGACAAAAGTGTATATTTGATATTTAAGACACCGGACGAAAGTGCATCACATAATTTATGCAAAAAGGGATAGCGGACGAAACTGTAGATTCCCTATTGGTTTCGGTCAGCAGGTCATTAATATAGATGAGGAACAGAGTTGGTGACAGTATTTCGCCCTGAGGTACGGCCGCATTAATGGTGAATGTATCTGAGATGTGTCCATCAACTGCAGAGATCGGTTCTTTAGAAAACTGAAAAGCCAGCTGCAGATAGAGGCTGGCAGTCCGAAGGACGGCAATTTCTTGAGCAATCCGTCATGCCAAACTCTATGGAATGCCTTCGAAATATCCAACACAATCGCTCGAGACTCTGCGCAGTTCTCAATTGCTCTACTCCATATATGGCCAATATATCTCCTTTGCGAAAGCCGTATTGGTTATAGTTAATTAATCTGTTGGTCCCGAGGTACTTGAGTAGTATCTGATTGACTACACGTTCCATGATTTTGGAGATTATTGGAAGCAAGGCTACTGGACGATAATCTGAGGACGTGGTTTTTATGCAATTATTTGGAACAGGCCGCACTCGAGCGACTTTCCTAGAAGATTTGTAAATCCCTTTTTGATAAGACATGGGAAAAAATCCAGAAAAGATGGGTGTTAGTTCGTTGGCGCAGTTCATTAACGCGACCGCGAAATGCGGGAAATAATGTTATTGACTTCATTTCAAATGACAGATAATTATGCATTTTATTGCGTTATACAGGGTTATTGATTATAAATGGACACTCCCTTAGCTCGGTTATTTTGAAAGATACAGCTAACAGCTAACTTTTTTATCGACTTGTAGGTAATCATCTTTTAATTAATTATGAAAATATTATACAGGGTGTCCCATAAGCAAACGCCAATATAATGTTATATTTCTTGAAATTGAAGTCCCTGTTTATTATTTAATTTTTGGATTCTACTTAAAATTCTAAGCATATTTTATGTATGATGTTATACCTCTAGAGTTAGTAGTTTCACAGCTATAAACAGTTGAAAATCGGTACTTGGGCTACTTTTCACATTGGTAGTAACAAGATCATTAGAGATGGAGTAAAATGAACTTCACACTCTTATCTTAACTTTTCAAGAGCTATCTGATCGTGTTAACTGGCAGGCGGTACCCTGGGTACCAAATCTGGTACCTTGGTAGATACCATCAGTTAGCACCATCAGCTAGTTCTTGAAAAGTTAGGATAGGAATGTGAAGTTCATTCCATTTTCAATGGCCTTCTTGCTGCCAAGGTGAAAATAGCCAAAGTATCGATTTTCAACCGTTTATAACTGTGAAACTACTAACTCTAGAGGTATAACATCATATATAAAACATGCTTAGAATTTTAAGTAGAATCCAAAAATGCAATAAAATGCAGGGTATTTCATTTGAAAAATGTAACTTCATTCTGGCGTTTGCTTATGGGACACCTTGTATAATAATTTCATCACTAAAAAAAACTTAAGATGATTACCTACAAGTCGATAAAACAATTATCTCTCTATCTTTAAAAATAACCAAGTTAAGGGGGGTGTTCATTTATAATGAATAACCCTGTACAGTATAGAGATTTAACTAACTCTGAGCATGGGGTTGGCAGATAAAGATCATGCTCCGTATTCCTAAGTGGATAGTTGTGAGATGGCCTTTCTGGAATAGCAGACTACGTGCTTGCGGATTGAGCAAACAAATTCAAATATGATTAAGGAAGGAAGAGTTAATATTTTAAATATTTTAAAGGAAACCTGGTAGTAAGTCTTACTGTTTAGTCTCAATGAGTATCGAACAGCTCTGTTTTGAAGTTTGAAAATACGCTCAACTTGAGTCGCAAAACACGTACCCCAGAATGGAGGGGCATATAGGAGGTGCGACTCAAAAAAGGCAAAATAGACTGTTCTAGCAATTAACAAGTTAAGCTACCAGGAAACCGTTCTTATCACAAATCAGGCAGAACTTAATTTTTTTGACAAGGCATCGATGTGCAAGTCCCACTTTAAATGGTTGTCCACAACAAGCCCCAAGAGTTTCACATATTAAACGACGTCAATAGTGGTGTTATCAAGTACAATAGGTTGCAACGCACACAAACAAACAAAACTTTAATTTCAGAACCGTTGAGGCACGGGAGATTAGTATTGCACCATGATTTAATGGTGATTAAGTCACTAAATACAGTTCTGTGAAGCGCGGTAACATCCGGCTCGCTCCAAATGAAACTAGTAACGTCCGCAAAGAAACAGACTTTACCGCTAATGTCCAGACATGCAATATCGTTGATAAACAGCAGAAACAATATAGGGCCTGGCACTGAACCCTGGGGTACTCCACAATCTATTAGCTTGCAAGAAGACATCGACGTATCACACAAGCTGACTTCTGTTGTGAAGATACGAATTAAACCATTCGAGGCACTCCTCTGAATCCGTAGTTACACAAACGAA
>MU183820.1:132928-173518 GCA_016904865.1 Pissodes strobi
AAATTGTTCCTGCTGAGTGATGGTTATTCAGGTTGGAGTATATATTATTAAATAGTGAAAACATAACATCATTTGTGCATTTGTTACTTAAAAATCCAAATTGAAGGGTGGGTAACAGTCTCCATTTTTTCTTTGAATTTTCGGTATTTTCATTCAAAATTTCTTCTTAAAACCATCTATAATTCTCGTCAATAAGCTGCTCTCGTAGGTTGTAAATTTTTTTCAACAGTAAGACCCCACATCTTATTAGCTTAAAAAAATTGCTAAGAAAATACGTCATTTGTACCTTTCTTGTGCATGGCATTCTTTAAGCCACTTGACAATATCCCGTAATATTTATAAGTACTGTTTAATTTTTTATACAAACGAGGTTTGGCCGGAAGTTATGAAAAAAGTTTTTCATATTGAAGCATAAAATGATCTTTGTACTCACAAAATTGTCTGATACACTGACCCAGTACTTTCGTACTAATTTCGTTACTTCCCCTATTTACAACCTAAAAAAAATTAACTGTGTCCATAATAGGTCAAACAATGGATGCCAAAATTATAGAGCAAGATTTACCGCAAATAAAGAGCTTTTAATGTAGATAACTTTGGCAACGGCTTAGTTTGTTGGAGATCCCTTGTTATGCAGTCAACGGCAAGAATTGTTCGGTCTCATTTTTGTGTGCTAAAAGCAAATTCATAGTTTTCTTTGTGCTCTAGTGATTTTACCCATCAGCCTCACAAGAGTGTACTTTTTGTGTGCTTTTTATGACACACACACACACACACACTAATGGGAGATCCTATGGCACTCGATGAACGGTGTGTGTGCGAACATGTTGATTGACATGGTTCTTGAATAGCCGTAGTTTGTACTTTGGGAGGAAACAAATCCTGGGAACTTCTGACGTAAAAATATCTGTGAAACAGGGATATCTTGGCCACATTTCCGCGGTGTTCCAGACAATCCACATCCCGGGCCAACTTCTGGTCGCCGACGTGACGCACAGCTCTCTTCTGAATGGATGAATGGAATTCGGCAGCTTTAGGTGTGCTTCGGTGCGGCACCCCAGATGTGTGCGCAATATTCTAAGCAAGGTCTTATTTGCGCTTTGTAGAACAAGAGCAGCTGGTGCGGTGTATACAACGTAGTCATGCCATGCCATATTGCTGTTGACCGAAATACCCAGTAGTCCGATTAACGAGGATGAAGAAATCGTCGATCTTGCCATAATGATGTCAGGGCCCGCCGCATTGGCTTTCTTGGTAAACGTGGCTGCTTAGGTTTTTGCTGCATTGAATTGGACCTAATTTCTGTCGCCTCAAGTTCGAACTTTCTCTTGAATGGTTGTAATCTGTTCCTATCTGCGGTGATAAGTCTGAGTCGCTGGTAAATGTATTTCTGATCTAAATTCGAAAAAAAGGGTACTCTTATCTGAAAAAGTGTAAACAGGATTATTGGTTTCGGTCAGCAGGTCATTAATATAGATGAGGAACAGAGTTGGTGACAGTATTTCGCCCTGAGGTACGGCCGCATTAATGGTGAATGTATCTGAGATGTGTCCATCAACTGCAGAGATCGGTTCTTTAGCACATTGTCTGCCCACAACGCGCTTAGCGCGTTGACTGGAAATTCGACGGTGTGCCCACACCGCGCTAGGCGCGTTCTTGTGTCTATTCGTTTCAGCGCACCGCAGAAAGACCGGGCATAACTGCACGCGCTTGCTAACACGACTGGGCGTTTAGTACTGGTCCAAACGTAATGTGAGTAGGTTGGTTGCGATTTATTTTTTTAATTGTGCTTTTGGCGGCCTTTTTTATTCGAAATGTCGATTGCACTGTTATAAACGGTAAGGATCATTTCGTATCTACTTGTATTCCTTTTTAGAGTATAAAATACAGAAAAAAAATGTATTGTAAAGAAAATATGGTCATTATTTTTTCGTTTTTTTTTTCAGTGAACGCGCTAGGTGCGTTGATGGGCACCGAATACTGGTTTTATGCAAAATCGTTATTTTATAATGGACCAACAGCCTGGTTGGTCAAAAGATGTTGGGCACTTACCCAAAAGACCTAGATGTGACCCTAAGAAAGGCCTCACTGATGATGTAAAATACATGAGTAATAAAAAAATTTTTTAAGAACGCGTATGGCGCGTTTATGGGCACTGAGCGTGGTTTTTATGTTACTCAGTGCCCACAACGCACCTAGCGCCTTTTTGGTTTTTTGTTAAAAAAAAAGTTGAAAATCCATATTTGAATTCATTTGTAACAAGTTTTAAGTATTTAATTTAAAAAATATCCGAAAAACTGTAGTGGCACCTGACGCAATAGTCGTTTTTGGCGTGGGCAGTGAATGTGTTAGAAAACTGAAAAGCCAGCTGCAGATAGAGGCTGGCAGTCCAAAGGACGGCAATTTCTTGAGCAATCCGTCATGCCAAACTCTATGGAATGCCTTCGAAATATCCAACACAATCGCTCGAGACTCTGCGCAGTTCTCAATTGCTCTACTCCATATATGGCCAATATCTCTCCTTTGCGAAAGCCGTATTGGTTATAGTTAATTAATCTGTTGGTCCCGAGGTACTTGAGTAGTATCTGATTGACTACCCGTTCCATGATTTTGGAGATTATTGGAAGCAAGGCTACTGGGCGATAGTCTGAGGACGTGGTTTTTATGCAATTATTTGGAACAGGCCGCACTCGAGCGACTTTCCTAGAAGATTTGTAAATCCCTTTTTGATAAGACATGGGAAAAATCCAGAAAAGATGGGTGTTAGTTCGTTGGCGCAGTTCATTAACACGACCGCAGGTATTCCATCCGGTCGTGAGGCCTTTTGCTATCTAGTTCTATGAGAATTTTACGAATATGAAGATGATGAAGCTTAACTTCTGCCAGGATAGTGTTAGTGTTCACTATGGTGGGGAGAGCCTTGCCTTGGAGGGTGTTTAAGGTAGAGTGCCATGAAACATTTTGGCGAGCATGTTTGTTTTTCCTTGGCTATAGTCGCCGTGATGCCGCGTTCGCCTATCACAGGTGGGAGGCACGATTTTGTAAAGTTATTACTTACTGCTTTTCCTACCGACCAGGAATTCCTGGAGCCAAAATGTTATTCCTGATCCTTTGATTCTGTTTGTCCTTAGCTATGTCAATCAAACGTTTGCATTCGTTTCTCGCTTCGACAGAATTATTCAGATTTTCAGCGGTCTAATTTTGCTGCCAGTATTTGTATGCTTGCTGTTTCCTACCTACAGCTCTTTCGCATCTTCTGTCGAACCAGGGCTTACCTTTTGGTGGATGGATTTTGGGATGTATGCTTTCATTCCTGAGGATATTATTTGCGTAATCTTCTCCAGGCAAACTGACGGGTCGTCAGTGCCAAAGCAGACGTTGAGCCAAGGAAAATATAGGTAGAACTCTCTAAGATCGTCCCAGTTTGCATAATTTTAATGCCAGATTTTACGAGGCAATCGTGGATCTTTCTGTAGGAGTTGCAATTCACAAACCGTTGTAATAAGTTTGAGGTCGGAGGTACCTAATGACGGACAAATTGTAATTGTGTAATGGTCAGGATTTGTGGTTAGAAAAACATCCAGGAAGGCAACAAATTAACCCCTCTCTGAGATCCGAGTTGGTCCGTCTACAAGTTGAGCAAGTTCGTAGCTGATGGCTAATACTTCAGCTCCTCTACCTTCGTTGTCGGTCTTGCGATGTTTGAGCCAGTTGATGTTGTGGGCATTGAATTGGGGTGAACAACCTGTATTGAATCAAAAGTGGTGGCTAGTGTTGTAGAAAAGCTTTTGTAGGCTCTATGGTCTATTGCTCGGAGGGCAATAGAGACATAATATGAACTTGGTTAATCCTTTGTCGATGAACTTGAGCCACATGATGTCAAGGTTGTTCGATTCGGGTGTTTCATCGCGGTGACACGAAAGTTCGCTTCGGACAAAAAGACATATTCCGAACTTATATCTGAATAGGGGTAGTTTACTGTTGTTGTAGAACATACTTGAGTTTCTGTAAAGGCTATTATATGTGATCTATTTACTTGTAGATGTTGGCGTACCAAATTAATATTTGTATTTTGGCCTCTTATGTTGCAGAAATCTATTCTAAATTGGTTCGTTATTTTTGCTGTCTGTGAAATGATGTTGCAAAGATATGTCTCTTGAAAGAAGCGCTGACTATATATTTGTCATCCATTGTCATAATATTTTTTTTCTTTACATTGTTTAGTATAATGCTGCTGTAGTCTAGTAATGGTAAGCATAGGTGAGAGGTATTTTTGCTATGGTTTTCATTCGTAAAGTAATGAAATTTTTCTGCAGGTAACTGATTAATATTTATCTATACTTATCTTCAATTATCTTATTAGGACGATTTTTTATTTTGTCCTCGCTTATCTGGTGATATGGCCGGATCTCCAAGTTTTAATAAACTTTGTTTTATTTCTTCCGTATTCATACACACTGCAAAACGCGTCTCTGCTCACTTGTATAAGTTACATGTCATAATATGTCACAGATTATTTAAAGGTCTATTTTTTGATGATTTTCTGGTGAATCGATGATGATAAACTGGTATAATAACCCAAACTAACGTATTATTAAGAATCTATATCTCTCCATATTTTTTTTCCAAAATGATTTCTCTACAATTTTAAATTTCTCCTTGCATTTCATGCGACAGTTTTCTTTGCAGAGCATCCCTTCCTTTATTATTATTTTTTGCATACCTTTTCCGTTTTGTGCTAGTTTGGTACATTGAAAACATTACTCATAACCTAACTAGTTTGTCATCTTACCTATAGAACTATCTATAGGGCCTATTGCCTGGCAATAGCCAGTGGATCAAAACAAATATTATCCATTCTAGAGACTTCTTTAAAATCAATATTCGTCAATCCCAAGGATCGGCAATATGAGAGCAACAGCAACGTAGATTCTTCAAGTGGAGAACTATCCTATCATAAAATAACGACCCTAATTAATTCAACCAGTCCATGAGGCACCTCAAAAAGGCTTCACAAAAGATGCCAGCCTATCGACTTCCCGCCGGTCTAGGGCGAAAAAGGAACACCCGGAACTCTCACTTTGAATCCAAAACATTGTTGCCAACCTAACTTATGCGAAATAGCGCGTCAAAATGCATGAAGCAGCATCGGACGTCACAGCTCGGTTAATCGAACTTAAGCTCTAAACCATATTCGCCAAGCAGCAAGTAAATATGCCTTAAATATCTGCAGGGAACCGTTATCTAGAAACGTCGATTCGATTGAACCTGCCTAACTCTCAAAATCATATGTGCCTGAAGAATGACACTTAATAAATGAAAACACGAAATCTGCTCTACTAAGAAAACAAAAAGAAATAATATTAGAAACACAATTAGATAAATGAATTATAATATACATTAGATGATTCTTATGATCTCTAACTTGTTTGATGTAGGTATTGCAACGAATTGGCTTAAAATAATAAGCAAACAATGTTACATTTGTGTCAAACAAATTGTTAAGTTTGTATTAACTTTAAGATCAATGAAAAGCTTGTGAGCATTTTCTTGAGTGATGAAATGAGAGTTTAAACATTAAAATCTATGAAGGCAACATTTAGCAAATTGAACTAGACAACCATATCCCTTGAAATGTATTAGTATTAGTACATCATACTGAGACATAATTCTAAATGTAGAAAGTGTATTCAATAACTTTCAAGGTCAAATAAGGTACCTAATGTACTTTATACACTGTACCTATATTATAACAATCCAATCTAAATTTTGTTTGCCAATAAAAATAAATATAAACTAAGCAAATCTGTTACATTTGGTTATGCCAAAATTTGAAAATGCTACACGTTTTGCACCGACCATCAATGATATGCAGGATATCAACATTTTCAACCATCGAAATTTACTCGACTAGCATTTTTTCTCTGTACTATCCCAAAAAAGAGAAACATTATCTGCATATAGTTTTTTACCTGGAAACCGAATTTGATTCCGAAAACTTAACTATATACGTTCAAACATGATAGATACAACCCCACATTGACTTTTTTTTAATCTTCCCTATATATTTTGATATCGCAGGATATACCATATTTAGCAGATTTCAAAAACATATTGTTTTATTTAATTTTTGAATTCCTTGTCTACCAACAATATCGACTGGTACTGTATTTATATTTGTCGCACTCATTTTCCTTTCGAAATTCTGTATAGAAATGTTTTTTTTTTGTAAAGCATAATATAGAAAAAATGCCAGTCTAGTGCGACACTTAAATAAGTCTCAGACGGTTAAAAATGTATTGCTTGGTGGATAAGGGACACGAACCAATATTAGTAAAATCTGCCTAATAATGTCTATCCTCTGATATAAAAATATACAGTGATTTTTATTCAAAATAAATTCTACGAGGGTGTCATATCTGTCAAGTTGAGAGCTATATAAATTCTTTGAACTCAAATATACATACGTTCCTTGGAGAAATCTATATGGAGATATGTTTTTCTCATCTGAAATGGCATATAGAAAAAGTGCCAGCTAAAAGAGACACTTAAATAAGTTTTCGATTGTTAAAAATTTTGGCATTGTACCATACAACCGCTATTTTTGAAATCTGTATAAAAATTTATTTCATATTGTCCGCTAAATGACAATTTCCCGGACTCATTTGAGGCCTGTAAATCAAACATTACAGTATCACAATAGTTATTTGTGTATTTAGAGCACAAAGTAACGGATTGCCGCTTGAGAAAGAATGTTACTGCGCGACGCGTAAGCGGAGCGCAGTAATCTTTCGAAAACGGCAATCTTACTTTGCGCTCGAAAAACACACAGAAGTTTTTCTACAGCTGCATTTTTTAAATATAAATGTACATTTTTCTCTATACTTATTCTGAAATTTGCCAATGACTGTCAGTTTTGACATATTATGTTCGGGCTTCGGGCATATTTAGAATAGGAGTGCCAGCAATACACTGTAACAAACGCACGACTGTCATTTATTTATCTTCGGTTTCCATGACCATTCAGCACACTAGACGGAAAAAGTGAGAATTTCCTTTTCCATGTTCGCGCTAGAGCGCAAAATAAGGATCCACGGCATTCGTCGATTTTGCGATTTCATTTGAATTTAGTATTTAGTTATTTTGCGCGCGGCTGTAGAAAAATAACTATATTTGACAGTGACAAGCAAAAGAAAATCATAATTCGCTATGAATAACGATGGCTATAACATTGTTAAGTTGGAGCGATTGTTAGATTGACAACTAAGATTTTTAAAATTTTAATACTTTTTATTCATTTTAAAAATAATTATAAAGACAGTATGAAATAAAATATTATACGATACACGTCCGTTAGGTCTTATTGCAGTACTCGTTTACATTCCGTACTCGGCTCGTCGCGCGTCGCCTCGTCCGTAAAACGACTCGTACTGTCACCTACCGGACTTATAACGTAAATTACTAGTCTATCCTCTGATTTCGAAATACAAAGGGATGTTCATTTAAAAAATGTACAGGGTGTTCACCCATAATGTCCCCCCCCTTTAACTTTGTTAATTTTTAAGCTACAAAAAAAATAAAAAAACTAAAATGTAGGGTTTTTTTATGTAGTTTTTGCACATCTAAAGAAAAAAACAAAAAATTGTATAGTATACAGGGTAGATCCAAAAGAACCATTTTTTTAAATCTAGCCCCCATTTTTTATTCGATTTTTCGATTCTACCTAAAATTCTAAGCATTTTTAATATAACACACTATATGCCTATTTCTAATACTTTAGGAGTTATTGACAGTTGAAGTCGCTATTTTTAATTATAATAATAATTCTTTTAATAATTTTTAAAATAGAAGTTACAATAGCACTACTCGAAGCAATGACATCGAATTGAGGAAACTCACTATTTACACCTCAATGACTTCAAAAGCTAAAAAAAGTTGTATTCTTAGGTGGCTGTTGCCATAAAAAAATAAAAGAACAAAACAAAATAGCGGCTTCAACTGTCAATAACTCCTAAAGTATTAGGAATAGGCATATAGTGTGTTATATTAAAAATCCTTAGAATTTTATGGAAAATCGAAAAATCGAATAATAAATGGGGGCTAGATTTAAAAAAATGTTTCTTTTTGATCTACCCTGTATACTGCACATTTTTTTGTTTTTTCCTTTACGTGTACAAAAACTATATTAAAAGCCCTACAATTTTGTTTTTATTTTTTTGTAGCTTAAAAATTAACAAAGTTAAAGGGGGGGGGGGGACATTATGGGTGAACACCCTGTACCTGTCAAGTTTGAAATTAAATGAATTTTTCGGATTTAAATTCGACTTTCCTGTAGAAAAATGTTTAGAAATGTATTTTTTTATTGGAATAGAATATAGAAAAAATGCCAGTCGAGTAAAATACTGAAATGTTTGTATTAAACTGTAAATATTGTATTGGTGTGTAAAGTTTTACGGTTGTAATTGTGCATTTAATGTTGCCTAAACTAATGACCGTATCAAAATTTGGCGAAACACGTCAATTTACATATCAAGGGAGACAAAAGTTGAGGCGTTTTTTGTTGTATTACTTTTAACTCCCTACCCCTAAAATTTTAAATGGCAACCCCTAGATCTTTTGCCATTTTTCAGTTCCTTATGTAATTCTAGATAAATTCCCTATTTTTTGTCAAAATTGAAGTACTTAGTGTCACGAATAAGTGGAATGTACTTAATTTCCAAATAGAAATAATGCAACTTTTGAAAAAGTATGATAATGAAATACTCAAATTCTTACCTTTAGAATTACTTTATGAATTGTTCAAAATGGATTCCATTCATTGTATTCTAAGCACAAGTACAGCCGATATTAAAACTGTTCGTGGACGTTTTGAAGAGTCTCAGGTGAAATAGCCCTATATTCTTGCAGAATTCTTTGTTGCAGTTATTCAATTGAGTCTGGTTGGGTTTTGAAAACAACGGATTTCAAGTGACCCCATAGAATGAAAACGAAGTGTATCAGATCTGGTGACTTACGCGACCATTCAATTGGTCCTCTCTTACCAATCCACTGTTCCGCATAATGATTACCGAACCACTCTCTTACTGGGCGTACATAATGAAGAGGTGTTCTGTCGTGCTGGAAGTGCAGCAAATGCTCATCTAGCGCAAGATTTTCATTGGCGTCCCTTTGATTCTCCACCCCGAATTATAAGAGGCTCTATACTTCTGTCTAATATTTCGGCATAAGTTTCACCGTTTAGATTTTCACCTAAGAAGAGAGGACCAATGATAGTATTGCCTAATATACCCGCCCAAACATATTGTTTATGCTTGTCTCTAATAATGTGAGGATTTAAGTCGCTCCAATAGCAGCAGTTTTGTTTGTTAACCTTGCCGTCAAAATATAACGTGCATAACGTCACTTAAACTGATATTTTTATTAGTAGGGGCTAATCAATAATCCTGTTGGTCATTATTTCGGAAAACTCAATACGTCTCTCCGGGTCATTTTCCCCTAATTCTTGAGTAATTCGAAGTTGGTATGGGTGAAATTTGTGAAGCTTCAATACTTTCCTAACTGATTCATACCACAGTCCAGCTTGTTGTGCAACTTCACGAAGTTACGTAGTGGGAGCCATAGCAACTTAATCAATTACCTGAATCTGAGGTGCCTTATTGAGCAATCTTGGCCCATTTTTCTTCTTATTGCAAACAGATCCAGTTTCACCTAAAGCTACTAACTCTCGGCTGTTCTTGTGTCCAACATTTTTCTCCGATGTATTTCATTAAATATGTCCTTGTAAAGCAACGTTATTCTGCTCCATAAATAAAAATCATTTCTACGCATTCAGCAATGGTGCAAACCATTTTAAGGAAAGGGTACAATATCAACAACAATATGAATATAATCGGAAGCTATTGAAATTGCTTATGAAATAACTACTACAGCATAGTACGGAGCTTCTATACGAAGAACTATCTTAAATGAATAAATGATCACCACAAGTTAGAAGAGTAAAGAACTGTACTTGAATTACTTCGGATTATATTTGATTAGCCTGGATTAATTTTGGCTGGTAATGGACTGAACTAAACCTAATCCAAGCTAAAACTAAGTAATGCGTGCATTAGTTTGGGTTAATTTCGATTCATAAAAGAAAAATGCGTTCTCATGAGTACCTGTTTCTTAACAAACTGAACCTAGCACACAATGGTTCTTGTATTTAGATTAGCTTTGGGCCTAACCTAATTTAATTTAACAAGAATCATTGCTTGTCTGAGTTTGGGTTAGCTCTGGTTGATTTGGGATAGCACTTATAAGTGCTTGCTTTTTAATGACCGGAACCTAACTTAAATTACTTACTGCTTGTGTTTAGATTAGCTTTAAGCTGGTGTTCGTTCAATATACAAAAGTTGTGTAATGAGCTGAAAGGAGCTGAAACTTAGAAGAATTAGTGCTTCTGTAATTTTTGATTAGCTTGGGTTAAATCTATTTTTTATATTTTTGTGTGCACCATAGTAGAATGATTTATTTTTTGGCTTAGGTTTGCTTGATTATGAAACGCCCCTGCCCAAAGCTCAATCGTTGTACCTAAAGGCCAAAACTCTTTGGACGTAATCGTAACAATGTTGACTAATTTATCACCACTGTTGGTTAAGACCCTTTTAAATTGACGTTGTTTGATAGTAGGATCTAAATTAGACGTTTGTTAACTGATTATCTTTGTATACATCTATTTTCTCTTAGGTTGTACAGTTTAAGGAAAACGCAGTATGAATTTACGTAACCTAACCGTTAACATATATTAAAAATTAATACAAAATTATATAAATATACATATATTAAAGGAAAAATTTAAAAACGAAAGAAAAATGTACTTAACAGAATTAAATTACGACATATCAATCAGGCCCTCGCAGCAATAAGTAAACCGTGACCGTTTAAAAAAAAATACATTCAAAATATGTACCCTCCATACATTCACATTACTCATACGAGAAATATATGCATATCACCTAGATACTTGCAGATACTAAAGACAATTTGAAACAAGTTGAGAGCCTAGCGGGTTAAGTCCAACCAGGAAGTATATAATATAAATGTAAATTTTACGATACACCCACGGAGATTACGTGACAGGGATCTTTTGGGAGGTTGTCCCGTAAAACATTTTTGTGTCCGTAAGCTCTTGTTGTGTCCCATGGGATCATTGTACCCTTTGTTGTGTTTTGTATTCTTTAAGGATCTTCCCACCATTAGCACAACCTGATATTAAATTGTTATTAGGAGATAAGATAAGTTAAGGTTTCCCTTGTATATATTTGGTCACCATCATCTCCCAGTCCGAAACCTACTCAAAATCGCGCAACTTACGAGAGTCTGATCACACTAAAGCACTAGGTTTAAAAGTTCGACTCTCCCTGAAAAATGATGCCTAGCGATTAAATCGTAAAGATATTAAGTGAAACCAAAGAATTTACCGATTTGTATCGAAGCCGTCTCGACTCCCATGCGAGTTGCGCATGTAGCTGAGGTTTTAGGATTTATTCTAATTTCATTTGGTTCAGGGAAATTATTGAGATGCTCGATTTCTCGTATAATGGGAGATCAGTCTCAAGCATTTTTGAGTGGAATTGGACCAGTCTAGCCAAAATGAGTGAATCTGAAAATATAATGGAAATTTGAGGGGGGCACCAGTCTCAAGCTTTGGCGAGTGGAATTGAACCAGTCTCTACCTAAAATTAGTGTATTTTTACGACTCCTCCCTACTTCTTGCTGCAGACTTTTTCATATGAAAATGTCCCCATTTGATGTAGGGTGCGACAAGAAACTATTAAAAATCCGATCACACACAATAAAAAATATATTAAAAAAGGCGTAACTCAATGTGGCGCATGAATTGCAGATTTCTAGCGCCCGGCTCGACACTTTAACGTGTTTCTCGAAGGTGTAAAAGTGCGTTTTTAAGATTTTTTTTTATAATACCGGGTTTATTCAAATTTTGTCGGCGAACATTATTATTTTAAAACTTTTCTTCGTTAATTTTATAGCTAGGCCTGTTTCACTTACAAAGCAGAAATTAGTTAAATGTTATAAGGCCAAATTGCTATTTAAGAAACACCAAGACTAAATTTACCTGCATTGCAGATGTTTTGTTTTGTGTGATAAAAAGGCCTCAGTCGCACATTTGTATCCTCTAAATCTATTTTATTTGGCATGTTCTTTCTGCTAAAAATCCAAATTTGGCCAAAATCTAACGATAGGCCCAGTAACAATATTTTTGAATCAATAGTTAAGTAGTTTCTACTATGGTGTCAAATGTTCACTATAATATAATAGTGGAATATTAATTTGCTTTCAGATATTCAGTTAGTTATAATAAATTTTAATCGAAAACTGAGGGGGTACTAAATATCATTGACTTAAATGTCTAGTTCTACCTTAACACAAAATAAAGACAATAGTTTGTTATTATATACTTCGTTTATAGATGGAAGCAGAAGAAAGGAAGCGGTCATCTTACTCAGCTGGTTACTACATTTCCTATGGGAGCTTTCAATATTAAGATTAAAGAAGCCACTGCTTCCGAAAGCAAAATCAGTATCATGAGTGCAGATAGTAAAGTGGTATATATTAACGATTATGAGTAAGTTATTGCAATGATACCAAATTTCTTTCTACCGATGCTATTTCACTTTGCAGCGGCACATAATTGGAAATAAAAAAACGAAAACATTTTTAATTTCCATGGTTAGTTGATACTTTGGCCCTTCATTCGAAAACACATATTCTACAATATATCCTGCTAACTTGAATTCTGGCGAAATATCGAAATATATTAAATTTCAATTTTCCGACTAGTCTTCTCGCATTTTTTGTAATATGCCTGCCAATAAATTTCCTCGAAGTTTCAAGTACTAGTTGCGTAAAAATCGTATGTCAATGATGACTGTCCTCACAACAATTGCTGTGCATTTCCGCAATCGTAAGCCCACCGCTTATGAACTCTCTATTTGTATCCATACGGACGTAGTGACTGTCAATGCATGGTATGGAACGAATGTAATCGAATACATATTTTGATTTCTCTACACCAAATACCCTTGTGGTTCCCGTGCTTTCCTCTATGCTCTTTTATAATTGCCTGTTCAAAACCTTCTGATTTAATCACAGTTTTGACCATTTTTTTCCGAGATCTCAAAGGTGTTGGTTGATAAAAAATGTTTTTCTAGGCTCTGCAGATGAAACTCGCCTATATTTAAGAATCAGTTGTTCGATACGTGAACTCAGCTGGCGTTAAAAGTTTCCTAGATCCCAGCCCAGACTTCTTTAAACAATTGGCATCTAAAGTCCTCAGAAAACTTTTTCGAGCAAGAAAAATACATAATTTATTGAAGCAAGCAAGTAACAAGTTCTTGACTTCGACAATTTTTCCAGTTCTTATCGTTGTCCTGAGTTTATGAATATTTTTCTTTCACTACTTTCCAATTGTTCGGATTTCAAACCCTTTTTTTCCTTTTTTACTGGGGAGTTCGTAGATTTTTCTTTATTATAATCAGCAATGTTTATAATATCAATAATATCAATGTTTTCTGATGTTTCATTTGAAGAAAATGAATCATCACGATTATTATTATCATCATCATCAGGGTTGTACTCATCACTTGATCCTGAAGAAAAAGGTTCCTGTTCAGAATCGCAGATTTCCTTCTAGCTGCTTTACTTTCCTCTTTCCTCAACTTAAATTTTGTGCTACTTTTCCCTTTCGACCGTGTTCGCTTAAAACCTGACTTATAGAAGAAAAATCGGAAGTTCCAACAACATGAGAGCTCTGAGTTTGGGCTTCAGTGTTAAAGGATTCATTTTCAATAATAGTCTCTTCCTGGAATATAATTGTATGTACAACACATGACAGACTTGTTGAACGTCCATCACTACATGACTCGTCAGTAGCGGTTTCTGTTGAACATGGATTGTTTGCTACGACCGAATCTTTTGTTTGAAGAGGCACAAATTTATTTATTAAGATATTTCCAGCTAGTTCTTCATTATGGCTTTCTACAGAGGTTTTAGGGCATTTGTTGGTGTCTGTGCATTTTTCTTGAAAGGGAATTAGGAACTGCAGGTACCTTGATGCTTGATTCCGGTGGTTGAGTTAAGACTCAATATTTTACAAGTTTGGGAACTAATTTTTTTAATAGAAAAACTTAATGAAGTGTAGTAAGTAACCAGAAAATGGCTTTTAATAATGTATTTTCCAACTAAACTACAATTTATTCTAATGCAAATGCGCCACCTGGTAAATTGATACATTTTTAAAGCAATATAGACATAAAGTAAAATTGAGTCCAGAATTCATACAAAATTTTTGAGTAATATAGACGTAAATTATATTTAAGAGCATAGTTCATGATAATCGTCAGAATAATATAGACGTAATGTACGATTACGCCCATGTTCTGCCGAATCACACAATAAATAGCGTTTTAAGATCCTTTACACAAATAGAGCACTATGTAAAATCGACCTCTCCTATTGGTCGATCCATCTCGTATTACAATATGTTTTCATGATTCAATCAATTTGTGGCAAGAGCTCTCGTGGTTGAGAGGTTTAGACGGCTGGGTCTCACTTGGACGGCCCGGGTTCAAACCCCGTTAAGTAACCCAAACTAACCCAAGACATACCCAAAATCAAGAAAAAAACTTTTTAGAAAGATATTCTTAAAAAAATTATAATAAAAAGTTTTTTTTATAATTTTTTTAAAGATTATGTTTCTAAACAGTATTTTTTCTTGATTTTGGGTATGGCTTGGGTTAGCACCTGGTTAGTTTCCTTCCTAGCGAGCGGAGGGCCATGCGGATCGACCAATCGGAGAGGGCGATTTTTACATAGTGCTCTATTTGTGTAATGTCTCTTAAAATGCCAATAATTAATACAGTTATGACTTTTCATAAAACACATACTTAGCAAAACATAGACATAAAGTATACTTACTTCTTTGTTTTTCTGGAAATGGACAAGAAAGATTCACCACAATGGTTCAAACTAGCGCTTAGGGTAAGGTTGCCCATATGCCCATATTGAAGCGGTCCCCAAATTGAACCTCTTCGAGTTTTTCCATTCGTAATGTACCTAGCGCCATCTACGTATCAACTGTTAAATCAACATACATAGAGAAGATTATTTCGTTAATAGGTGGCTTGACTTTATTCGAACGGCTTTCATTCCTGTGCCAACAAGTTTAACGACAAGTTGACAGTAATATTGTATGTAGGCTCGTCAGGAAATTTAAAACCTATATGTAAGGTGAGAGCAACCTTGATGGTAGTAATAAATACAATGTACAAGGTATCTTTTGTAGTGATTAATAGTATTATGATATAAGTGTGCAACACGTTTTTCTTCTTGAAGCTAAAAGTAAAGATTTTCAATTAAAAGGAAACCTAGCCCCGGAGAGTTGTATTGCAAATGCCCGGCTCCGGTAGTGGGGTCTTTGGAGCGCCACCAGTTATTTCCAACTAAACTGAAAAAGCTCCGCGAGTGTTGTGCAGGCTGGCTAGGGCCGCTTATTAAATTGAAAGGTACTCAATCTCAACTTAACAAGAAAACAAGTAAACACGATCTATAATTTAAGGAATAATCTATTTGCTACTAAGGGTTTTTTTGAAAATACAGCAACAATACTACGGTAAAACGGCAAGTTAAAGACAAAATAATGTCAAACGACTATTAAATTTATATAACAATTGGTATAATATGGTGATTGTACGGAGACCAGTTCTATTGTTGACCCTTGGTACTGCATGCCTTACAACTAAATGCGCTAAATAAACCGAAGTGATCACTTTGATGTTAACTAAGCTAAAAACTTATATGTATGCGCGCGTTAGTAGCTGCACCAATTATAACTATAGCAATAATAATATGTAGCGATGAACGGCCACAATAATTAAATAAATGACTCGATAAATTAATAAAGAGAATAAAATTAGAATAAAACTATTGAAAGCTTGGCTGTCAATGCTTGGTTTATATTGAAATATTAGAAACTATTATTAATCGGCAAGAAAAATAAATGATTTAATGAAACTTAGCTCTTTTGAGGCATAATCTATAGTGGAAAATTCATTATGACAAACCACAAAAAAATCATAATAATACAGATAAATGCTTCTGTACGATACCCTTTAGATCCGTCAAACTCTGGTGGAGGCGCCGGGCACCTGTTGACACTACTATGGCACTGGCCCCGAGGGTAGAACCCGCAGAGGACTCGGTAGTACAATTGGCTCTAGTGTAGCCTGGTATTAGAGTTGGTGGCCCGCTTATTGAAGTCGTGGCCCTGTAATTAGAATATGGCCCGGCCCGCTCATTGAAGTAGTAGCCTGATAGTAGTGGTAGCCTGCTGGTAAAACCCTGAAATAACCCAGTACACATTAGACAAAGCCCCCTTAATTTAATAAAAAGCCATAGCCCCCCCCTTGCATACATATAATTTCTTTATAAAACAAATTCCCCCAAAAAATATCAATAAATTTTCAATGTCTATCAGCAAATAAAAGAAATACTGAGGTACAGACAACTTGAATATAAAAAAGATAGGCATGAGTCACCCCTGAAAGAAAATATAAACTTCCCCATATGATCAAAACTCAAGTTACATTAAAATAAAATTCAGATTTCATATAATGGAGTAGATAAGATAACCCAAGAAATGCAAAGCAAATGGCGGACTATGTACAAAAAGGGTTAACACAGATAAAGCAATTGAATCGTTAAGTTAAATAAAAAAAACTGTAGCAAGAATTACCTCGTTAGTGTGTGAGGGTTACGGGAGATTCAACGGTCTGGGTCTTATACGACGAACTTGGAAAGCCTCTAGAAATAGGGGAAAAGAACTATTAGCGTCATGGCGTCGTCCACGTGCTTCACAGGCAATAGGGAAAAAAATCATTCAAGAGAAAATGCATACCTAGTACAGTATTTAGGTCCCGATTAATCGGTCGTGTCAAAACACAAACAGAAACAACACAATATATCCCCAAAGAAAAGAGTCGTATTAAATCACAACACTAAATGTGGAGTCTCTATGACTGCACTCAAACAGAAAGCTTCTCTTCTCGCCGAAGGATCTAACTAGAAGAACTCTCTATTTGTTTCCGTCAATGTCCCTTTCTTCTTCTACGAGATTAAAAAACTACGTCAGATCAAGAAGTAGTAATGTGCTGAAACATGCCAAGTGATTCGATACAAGGAATAATTTTAAGATAATAAACGACTTAGTTCTCGTTTGTTATGATGGTGAAGCGACGCGACGGCGGGAGCCACAATTGAGGACCTTGGTGCAAGAAGGGGGTGAGTAAAAATTCAGTATAGGTAAAAAACAATCATAAAACAAACCTTTTTTTGTGTGTTTTTTACAGACTACATCCTGTTTTGCATAAAAATCCGACCTAGGCTAATTTCTTAAAAAACAAACTTAAAAATCAGCAAAACATTTTATATGGTGCAAGGACAACAAAATGCAGAACCGTCAATATCGGAAAAAAGGCAGTGTGTTTGGTGCAAGCACGGGATAGGTCACCTATGACGTATATAGTTCTTGCACCAAATTTGTGAAGGGATAAGTGAAAAGTGCACATAACTTCGTTGTTTATATACTCGTCCCGGTCTTGCACCAAACATAGGTTATGTTTTGTAGAAGTTTATTTAACTTGTTTGAAGTTTGGAAAAATGGTGACTCATCCCCTTTTTGCACCAAGGTCCTCAATTAATGCGCTGAAATGAAATGGTTCAAGAAATACTTGAGAATATTCCCCAACAAAACGATACACTTATAATAATTTAAATCGACAGCTGCAATTATATGACATAGCATATTCCTACTACTCGGAACCAACAACAGAATATTACAAAACCTGCAGCTTGCCGCGTGAAAAAATAAATATAAATACATCGAAGCAAATATCAGGGGTCCCCAAAAAGTTATGAAATATTTAAACCGGAAATAAAATATGAATTTGACGAATCTATGAAGCCTAAAAGCAGGTTTTGTTAACACAATTCTTAAAACTATAGAACGGTTTGCTGGCTATTCTACGGTAATGTAATTTAAATCAAGCTAAGCTATACTAGTAACATAATATCCTATTTTAGTGCCTAGGTCAAACCTAAACGCACTGTAGTTTGCTTATCACCTAAAATGAATACAGTCACAAAGTAATATAAAATCTAATACAAATATAATGTTAACCTATATTTAGAATAAAGTTAACTTACATTAAGAAATACGGCAATTTTAAGCTTATTGTCTGCAAATCGAATCAATAAATTTAGAATTAATTATCTTCGAGGAGTATCGACCTCTTTTCAAAAAATCCTACCGCAAAATACAGCATTTGTTTGCTAAATGTGGGGTATAAAATGAAATTTAAAAATATTTGACACTGGCAAAATCGGACTGTTACAAGTGTATAAGAGGGCATTTAAAGCATGCATGACATATTTCAAAACACGACGCGCAGCGGAGTATTTTAGAAGTCGCAAGGGCTTTAAAGACCTTTTATACACGTATATCATACGCTATTTTTTATTACGAATGCATCATATTCTCAAAAATGTTTTACTTTCTTGGGTTACGTAGTTACTATTTAGAATAAAGCAATGGTGTTTATAAATGTGTTCCTTCATTTTGACATATAGTAATTTAAACGGCAGGTGAATATCTAGATAGAAAAGGTAGATCAGCGATGTTTCTATAGCAACCTTTAAAAAAGTAGGCGCATCAGAAACATAATTCTAAGCACGCTGCAGCATGCGATAATCGTTGATTATGATGCATGCGTAATAAAAAATATTTTTCTAAGTTATTAGTTTCTTGTTTGAGAGTTATGCTTTCAATTTTCAGTCGGTTAACCATATTGCACCTTAAGCAATTATTTGAACTGGGTTCAATTTGGGCAACTATAAAAAAATTGCATTGTGGTACGTAATAGGTATTGATCAGAAATATTATGTACTATTTATTTTTGGATGACGGAACGTGAAAATTATGCAATATGGTTGACGGATGATATGGAAAAAGCTTTAACCGCGTACAAAAATGGTGAAAAAGGACTAAACCAATGCACTCGAGATTCAAATATTTCCAAAGCAACGCTACTTCGTCATGTAAGAAACACAAATAAACTAGCGCAGGGTTCAAAGAAAGCATTTGTAAGAAATACTACAATTGATATTGAAATTGAAAAACTGCTTTGTGAGCGTATAGCTCAATTTGTAGATTGCTTTTTTTTGGATTAACAATACGCGATATCCAAATCTTGCCTTCGATTTGGCTGGAAAAATGGGATACCTCACCAGTTCAACAGGGAGGAAGAAATTGCGGGAAGGAAATGGTACCTACCACCGTTTCATAAAGAAACATCCACGTTTATCGCTGCGTCCACCTGAGCCTACTTTAATTAACAGGATAAATCGTTTTAACAGAGAAAATGTCCTACAATTCTTTGATTTGCTGGAGAACATATGTGATAAATATAAAATCAACACAACCACCATTTTAACATGGATGAGTCTGGTTTTTCGATTGTGGATAAGAAATGTCAAAAAGTTCTCGCAACGAAAGGGTCCAGGGCTGTTGGCTCAGTCGCTAGTGGGGAGCGCGGCGTTAACAACAATGGTAAGTTGTGTAAGTGCAGCGGGGATTTATGTACACCCACTTATTATTTTTCAGAGAAAAAGATATACTGCAGACTTAAGCAATGGTGCTCCGCCTGGCAGTAACATCGAAATATCTTATTCTTAGTACATCATTGGCGTAATCTTCGCAAGGTGGTTACAACATTTCATAGACATTGTTCATCCCACAAAAGAAAATAAATTATTTTGGATGGCCATGATGAAGCTCTTCTTCTAACAAGGCAAAATGGAGTGGTATCGATGCAATTACCTGGTAATACTACTCACCGCTTGCAACCTCTGGATAGGTCGTTTTTTAAACTATTAGAGGTATACTATACTCAGGCTTCAGAGAGATGGTTGAGAAGTAACGCTGGACGAACTGTTACGCAACTTCAAGTAGCAGAGCTCTTAAATTCAGCGTATGGAACAGCAACAACAATCGAAACTCCAATAAATGAGTTCAGGACATGTTTGCCCTGTAAATCGGCTGGTGTTCAGTGACTCCGACTTTGTTGTGTCTGAAGTGCTTAGACCTAATGCTATTATTGAAGTAGTGATGATGATGTTGATATTTCTCTATTGGTACTGAAACATCATCAGTTACTACCACATGCCTGCTCAACACCTATAGCATATCAACCAGAAGTCGACTTAGATAAGCCGTTACCAAGCACACCAGCCTGCTAGTAGTTTGGATGAAATCGCTTCCTTGCCGAAGCCATTGGAAGTTGCATCGAATAAAAGAAACAGAAGTATTCAAAAGGCAGTAGAAATTACAAGCAGCCCTTATAAGGACTATCTTGAAATCAGTACAGAAAAGCAGAAGATGAAACCAAAAGAACACTTAAAGGGCTTAGGCATGATCAAACAGGTTTCGGAGAAGTGATTCTGTAAGGAATGTGAAATGGAAGAATACAGTGATATGAATCAATGCTTATGATGCAAAGCATGGTTTGAGTAGTTCTGTAAAATTGAATAGGTACGTAGTTTGTTGTTTCCATATAGCAAAGTATTTTAAGGTGTTTAACTTTGACAAGGGCTCCCTTCCCTTGTCAAAGGTGTTTAATAATTGTTTTCGTTCAAATTGACATTTGATAAATATCGTGAAACAGCACATTTTCATGTATTTTGTATAGGAATTAGGGCTTTGCTTATTTTGCAAGAATCTACTCTTTTTTACCATATTATTATTAGTCAAATTCTTTTGGTTGTCCTATTAGGTACGTATTTTTATAAATAATGTTGCTTATTCCTATTAAATATAATATAGGTTCAATTCGGGATACCAGCGGTTCAATTTGAGCAACACGTTTCCCCAAATTGAACAATGTGCACCTCTTTATTCTTTAATTAATTAAAAATATTCATAATTATTTTAAATAATATTTGGGTATACCTAGGTGTTTCTAAATGTCCAATACATACTTTATAGCTAATGCATTAATCATTTTTTCAATTTTAATAATGCTAGGACGATTTTTAAGAAAATTGGTTCAATATGGGCAAACTTACCCTACGGCATTATTATTTCGCTCTAACCACGTGCTCATCCCTTACCCCAAAGAGGCAACTGACCAATGCGTCATTGCGTCGGTGGTTCTCCTGACTGGATACTACCGATCCCACCCCAAAGTAAAAAGGACGTAACTGCCATATAGCGGTCAATACTGCAACTACATTTAGGGCGTTTAGCAGATAAATAGGGATATTCTGTATTGGTTTACGGCAATAATCCATTTTCTGAAAAAGTTGCAGCTAGGTCCATGTTTTGCTGGAACAACGAATAATATATCCCAATCTTTCTTGATTTTTTAAAAGAAATTTCAAAGCTCATCTATGTTATATTTCTATTTCCCTTGGTTTTAGTCATATAAAAAATAGATTATATAGCAATGCACTTTAAAAATTACAACTTGTTATGAGGGCATTGGTAAATTTCCGACACAATACCAGAAACATTCATTCGCTAAATAGTTTTCCGAGTTATCTTACTGTCTTATTGCCATTTCAGAGGAACTAATAACAAATCGTCGGCCGAAGGGCAAAAAGTATTTAAAGATGGTGTCACTGGATACCTCTCTGTTAGCGGTTTGGCCGAGAATCTCACAATAGAAGGTCCAACTAAGGAACATTTAATATTTAAGGCAAGCCACCTATTTTTTAACCTTCACGCAAATTCCAGGGTATTTGCCTATTTATTTTCTTTTAATATATGGCTTGAACAAAAATATATTTTGACTATTTTTTGTTCCAAGTAAGGTGTACAAAAATGTATTAAATAAATCATGTTCGCGTTGACTAATGCCAAAAAACTGCAGGTATTTTAGTCTCATATGAATGCCCAAAATAAGTCTAAAAGGAACTAGAAATGGAAGTGTGCAGTAATTTTCTTCTAAACTTATTTTGCGCAACAGGAAATGTTGTGGAACGGTTGTTATTGTCTAGTCTTGCAAAATTATTCCATATAATCTGTATTTGTATTGGTAAGACTACGAATACTATGTTAAATCATTCACGGAAATTGACACACAATTAATAGACAATCGGCACTGATCTCAATCTTTAATTAAATTGACAATATGTTATCTTATCCATTCTTATGCAAACGGCGCCCTTTGAACGGTGCTGTTCCATTATGTTGCCGCACACACGGCTCCAGTGCATGTGAAAGCACTCATTATTTCATGCGCCCTTTAGCCGTTTAAACGGCGCCGTTTGGACTGCCACCGTGTATATGTGAAACAGGCCTTACAGCAGTAAGCTACCGGAATATGCACTAAAAATTTCTCGCTTTGCGGTAATGCACGTTGGGACATTAATTTTGGTTTGCAAAAAATGGTCTAACAGGAATAACAACCTGTCAATTACATGAACACAAACTAAGCCGTCAAAAGCTTATTGACAGACGTTTTTCGCGAGTACAATAGTCACGCATGCTCGTGTAATCTTGTAAAAAGCGTATCACTGAGAACAATTTTTTACGGTCTGCCAAGCACAAGTTAGACTCAGTTATCAGTTCAAAATCAAATTTATAACAATTTTACTAGCTAGACGTTTTGCAGGTGTACAAATGTCAGACTTGAATTGGTAAAAACTTATTCCGAGTTATCATAAAAATGTTGTTAATTCACTAGTGCGTCTGAGACATTTATACATCTGCAAAACGTACGTCTAGTAAAATTGTTATAACTTTACTGATAACTGGGTCTAACTTGTGCTTGGCAAACTGTAAAAAATTGCGCTCAGTGACACGATTTTTTTTTACAACATTACACGAGGATGCTGACTATTGTACTCGCGACAAAGATCTATCAATAAGTTTATGACGGATTTGGTAAACTTAGTTTGTATTCATTCAATCGGCAGGCTGTAAAAAATTGTTCTAAAAGACCATCTTTTTTACAAAGTCTAATTAATGTTTCAACATGCATTACCGCGATGCGAGAAATTTTCAATGCATATTTCAATAGCTTACGGCTGTAAGTATGTGCCCTACCAAAGGAAGACTGTAAAAAATGGGTCCCTTTCTTTCTGTCACGAGCTGCCGGTCTATAATGTAAATTTGAAAATTTGAGCATGCTGTATATTATTGTATTAATTTCCGCTAGTAATAATAAGAAATAATTTAATTTTTAATAATAGGTCGTTTATCTAAGTAAAGATGCCGATTTCAAATGGAAATACTCCTTTGTATTTGGGAATGAAACTGCTACAACAGAAGAACGTACCTACCGATGGGAACAAGACGACTGGACTGAATGCAGTAAGGTATTACAAGAAAATTGAGCGAGTCTTCTAGTACTCGAGACACTGATGTGTAAACATATCCTATATTGACATCATTGACATGAAAATCTAATGCTATGAATAATGGCAACCACTTGTTTGAAATTGGTTGCCTATATTCCGGCATTAGAAAAAACAAATTTTACACGGTTACAGACAGCCTGCGAAACACATTTTCGTCACAGACACCGACTGACGTGTATTGTTTGACTACATTTTTATCGTTTGCATTTGTAACGTTTGCATTAGAATTTATAATATTACACTTCACGCATAACCCTCCACTCGCTTCGTTCGCTACAGGGGAGCAACTAACCCAAACTAACCCAAAGCATGCCCAGAATAAAAAAAAAACATTTTTACAAATATAACCACAAGAAAATAAAAAGTAGGATTAAAACTTACTCAAAAATTATTAGGCAAGTTTCAACAAGGTTGATCTCAAGCCTTATATTTCGGAATTAGGAATTATATAACTTCGCTCTATTTTAATTATTTACCCTTTACGGAAGTGATATGTGATATGTCAGAGTTGGGGTAGATTCCATTGCAAAAGGTTTCAAGAATGCGTCCTCACTTCCCCTTTTGATAATAATTGTTGTCATTAGTGACTTTGGGCCTCACTGAAATCTTAGCGGCTTTTTGCAAGAAATATGATATTTGTATCAGCTTTTTGTATCTGATTCTTAGAAACATGAAATTGACACTCAAATAATTTAAAAAATTTGAACAAGAAACTATTAACCTAAAAACTATAAAAATTTAAAAATCGCCAAAGCTGATTAGTGTGTCGAAAGAATACTTTTTCTATTGAGGCAGGCTCAACGGACGTATTTAGATTAGGTTCTTTTGAATATAAAAAACATCTGCTAATATTATTTATACAGAATTTCAAAGTTCATTCAAGGAAAAGGATAAAACAAACAGCAGAAGTCACAAATAGGAGCCAGTAAGCTCATTTGTGACTTCGCTAAGTGACCACCTAAGTCGGTAGAAGCAACGTAGATATGCTATCTTTGGATTCGAGCTTAAACAGCTGAACAACAGCTTAAAGATCCTGCCTACATAGATGTTTATTTGCTATATTTCTAGGTTTGTGGTGGTGGAATTCAGACATCTACGTTTATCTGCACAGAAGAAAAACTGGGAAAAGTGAGTGAAACCATGTGTAATGGTTTAATTGAGAAACCAGATTTCGAGACTAAAGCTTGTAGGGAACAGCCATGTAAAACAAGGTAAATTTTATTTCAATCAGTTGTTTATTCGCTAGACAAATCAATTTGGTGGATATTACCTAGACAAGTTTATTAATGAATATTATAAGAAAGCCACTAAATTAGCTACACAGTATGTCTGTTTTGTGCGATACCATGGATGCCATAGGCCAATTTTTACTTCTAAAATAACTTAAAAAATTAATTACCCTTGTATTTACATTTCAGAAAATTGCTTGAGGCGGCCGTAGTGGTTCAGTAGTACGAATCCTTGTTGGTGACACGGGCTTCCAGGTTCGATTCCCGTAGGTGACAAGCCCTGTTTCAGGGTTATGTTTGTTTTTTTTTTCAAAAATTGGGTTAGTTTTGTTTGGTTGCGTCCCGGAGCGAGCGAAGCGAGCGGAAGGCCATGCGTGAGGTTAATAACACTTTTTTAAATTAAAAGTAATGGGAACTGAGAATTGGCAACGTTGCCCTCCCCTGATTTATATTTTATGATTGGCGCTGTTTAAGGTTAAGTTAGTATCGTAGGTATCTATTAACTGACAGTGACATTATAGAGAGATAAAGCGGGCTAAATGCTGCTTAGATCTACCATGACAATATCTGCAAAACAGAGTGATCTCGGTCACATGCTTGCGGTGTTCCAGACTATTCAGGTCCCAGGTCAACTACGGGTCGTCGGCGAGACGCGCATATCTCTTCAGATTGAAGTCCAGCAGCTTTAGGGTGTGCTTAAGTCCGGAATCACAGATGTGTGAGCTATATTCTATGCACCGTCTTATTGACGCTTTGTAGAGCAAGAGAAGCTACTGCGGCGTATAAACTTTTTTGTCATTAGGTAGCGCACCAAGCTTCTGCGAGGCTGACTTTGTGATATTAGCAACATGGTCAAGCCAGGACATATTTCTGTTGACCCAGTAGTCTGATTGACAAGGATGAAGGAGTTATCTATGCTGCCATAACGGTGTCAGGGCCTTCGTATTTGCTTTTTAAGTAAACGTGGCTGCTTTGGTTTCTGCTGCATTGAACTGGATCTAGTTACTGTCGCCCCAAGGTCGAACTTTCTCCGTTGTAAAATTTTATAAGAAATATATAATGGTCAAAATATTAAGACTGTCTTGCGATCTTTCAAGTTTGCAAACTAAGCAGGTTTTCTATTTCTGTTGCTGCAAGATTGACATACTTTATGTGTTAATAAATTTCAACTTTTAATCCTTTTATTACAAACCACTCTATTCGATCTAATACACAACATTATAAGGAAAATTACTCGGTGCATATATTCACAATGTTTACCCAATTATAATTAGACCAGCTTTTTTGTTGAGAATAAGGTTATATGTTTAAAAATAAATTAACTTGAATTTAAAAAAATCTAAGTTTAAATCTTTCCCATAGTTCAACAAATAATGAGCATATTGAAGTAGTTGACAACAAACCAAACCCGATTTTGTCAGAATATCATGATAGCTGTATTATAATAATGCCTCTGAAATTACTTTCAGTGATTTTTCGTCATAATAGCGTCATGATGAAAATGTATTCAATATTTTATATTTTTTAGTTGGAAAGTTGGAGAATGGGGTGAATGTCAACCTTGCAAGAAAGAAGGAGGAATGGCAGCCAGGGGTGTACAATGTATGCAGGAAAATCCTGAAAAGGGAGGAGATGATGTCTTGGTATATAGCAACCTTAATACCTTAAGTAATGTTTTGTGATTAAGTCCGGTTGTATAAACTTATTTGCAAAACATACAGTAACCATAGGAAAAAAATCTTGCGCAGTGAAATCGAATATATGCTATGTAGGGAAAAATGCAAGACATTATGGTTAATACCAATATCACAATTATGAATAACAGTACGAGTCATACGTACTGTTATTCATAATTAGATTCCAACAGTTATTTTATGACCTCATATCTTATCTCGGTATTTGGCGTGGCTTAAAAAAAGTTAAATACATAAGTTGATTAGTATAATGCAATGTTTAATTTTTCAATTCTGCAATATATACTGAGTTAATCGTTTATCCGACCTACTGGTATCTTAATTTAAATGGTCGTCCTTAATATGTTTTTGTATTTTTTATTTCTAGTCGCTATTTAAAATATTATTCGGAAAATTTAGGAACTTTTTACAGCGTCATCAATTTTAAAGTAAAGGTTGCATTTTTTCGGTTTTTATATTTAGTATTAGTATTAATGCTACACACACCGACGCGTAGGAATACTAAACTCGGACGGCACCCTGTTCTTAATGACTCGGTACGGACTCGCCTACTGTCGTCCTCGGTCTAGCATGAATAGATCTCAAGTGCCTCTTCACACATGCCGGATAAGATCATCCGGCATCGGTTATCCGATCGCGAGGTACGTAATATTAAATGAAAGCTTTCACACGTTTGTCGGACAGTCGTCGGAGGGGTGCGTAAATTAGAAATAACTGGATATCCGACGTCGGATGTCCGATGCCGGACTCGTGTGAAACGGGGCTTATACTGTAATTAGCCAATTTAATAGGGATCGAAATTCAAACACAAAAGTAAATACTAACCCCTTTAACGTTAAACTAAAAATAAAATAATTGTAATATGGCCAAAACACCACAATGGTTTACTATGTATTAGTATTCCATAGAAATACTTATATACCGATTTTGTTAATTCTAAAGAGGTACTAAAAGATTATTAATATAGTGCTTATATTTTAATTATTTTCTATTATATTATACATTAACTTTGACTAAAATTTCGAATGGATCGACTTTTATGTCGGTGAGTGTATCATTAAACAAAATTAATTTAAATTGTTTTATTTAAGTAGTATCATATCGTCAAATGAATGTAGAATGAGTTATTTTTTTTATAGTTTTGACACATTAGCAAAAATAGTTTAAAAAGTATATCTACTGCTAGGCCAATGTGAAAACATACATTTATATTTTTAATTACCTTGTTACCACAATAATTGCTTTTCAACACAGATCTCCATTATTTTTGGACCTCTAAACGTGATTATTACTATTACCAATAGGCACCTCAAATTACCCTAACAGTCACTGTTAACAAGAAAAACAAACTATTTCAGGTGTTGTGTTAAAAATATAGGTATCTTGAGTTACCTATTTGTAACATGACGCGAGATTTTTTTTTATATATAAGAATACGATATCGTTATTTAGTTATTTTGTTTAAAGAAATCTGCCTAAAATATACATCTACTTTTTACGAAGCCCAATAGAACTCGCTGGTTTATCTTAATGAGTTATCCATTTTTGCATTACATTCTGCGTGCTATGAAATATAGGTGGAAGTTCATAACTTCAAATCACAAAAATGGAGCTATCTAGTTCGTACATTCAGTGTACGTATATATACCTGAAATGTAAAAAATATTATTAAGTAACTTTAATGCCTTTTTTATAGTTTTCCTTAAACTTTTTCTCAGTAAATTCGATGTAATCTATGAAGTTGTTCCATACTTTCATTTTATCGTTTCAAATTCATGCGTACGTTTTAGGTTGAGGATGATAAATGTGAGGAGGAAAAACCCTCTGGAGTTAAACTATGTCGTCCTAAAAAGCCGGCAAGTGGTACAAGAAAAAAGAGATGTACACTGGGATTGCCAGATAAGTACATGGACCAAGTATGGAAGCAACTAGAGTATTTATAGTGTAGCGGTTCTATGCATTCTTTAATTTAGCTATTATTATAATAATATCTACAAATAATTTGATTAACAGGAAGTTTTCCTTTTGTATTTATTTATTTACTGTTTTCATTATTATATAAGCTATCTGGACACGGATTAATATAAAAAATAAATAGAATAGTAAAAATTTAGTAAATTTATTAAAGATAATAAAAAGTTCATTTATATGAACATGCAGATAGTTGCAAAATTAGATCTAAATATGTGCAGGGTCTTTCAACGAGGACTGAACAGCGGCTTATTTTTGACCTGAATTTTTAAGACAAACCAAAATAGCCATTCGATGTATTTTTTCTGCTGAATTCAAAAATTGAACCAAAAAATATTTGAACCAAAAACAAAAAAATTACGGCATGCATGAACTGTTTTTTAAAGTAAACACCATAGATATTACTACAATTTTGGACTCTCTAGAGAAATCTAAGCACATTAAGTGTATAATACCCTATACCTATCTTTAGCTGTCTACTGAACATTGCCAGTTGAGAGTGGGGCATTTTGACGCTTTGACAGACTCTAAAGCCTAAACTGTACGAGTTCAAACAAAACGGTTTACATACTTCCATCCTAGATTTTCATAAGCTAACAAGTAAGAGTAACTTTGAAGTTCGGGTTAATTTTATCCGGTGATCGCCTGTTGAAGACGAAACATCGGTTTCCAAACTGGATACCAGCATATGATAGAGCGGAAAAGTGGCAATGTAAAAGAGCAATTCAATTTGAAATCCATTTTTGAATAAGCTCAGGAAAAAAATAAAAGGATTTTTCAAAAAAAAATCCGGATATATCCAAAAGTGCTCGGAATTTTAACACTTTCTAAACGTTTATTTATATATAAATTAAAAGATAATCGCGAATATAATGCTCGTTTATGGAATAGGTTAACACGCACAATCGCAATAGACCAGGGATAATTTTATTAACCCTCCGATCATATATTTTTTTAAATTTTCACAATTACACTGCCTTTCGAGGACATTAAAAGCAATTGAAATTTCTATATATAAATAATATTTTTTCTACTACCGTGCGTAAAATACTCACTTTACGCACTCTCTAAGATTCGTAAAATAGGCCTTTTTAATGTGCAGTGCGTAAAGTAAGGTATTTTACGCACTAGTGCGTAAAGTAAAGCTGACATATTTTTTGACGTTTACTGACATATTTTTTGACGTTTAGGGCAGTGCGTAAAATAATATATTTTACGCACTAGTGCGTAAAATAATTTATTTTACGCACTAGTGCGTAAAGTAATATAACATTATTTGTATTTTTGCATATATTTTTCGATAGTAGAAAAAATTTTGTATGCTACTCATGTGTAAAGTACCCTTTTTTTATTCATGGGATTGTCGCATTCGCCTACGGCTCATGCGACAATATTCCCATTCATAAAAAAAGATTCACTTTACACACTTGCTGCATAAATAACTATTAATATCTAAGTAGTCGCCATGCAGTATTCTGTCCTGACAGACCACACCCGATCTTGTAACAAATCTTGGTCGATTTATTATTTCCAACTTAAGTGCCATCTCATTTCTAAAGGCCCGGATGGCAAATATTTTAAGTTGCAGGCTGTTTCAGAAGAATTTTGCAATGGAGCTTTGGCAAGACAATATGAAAAAAAGAGAGATCGACAAACATTTACCAAAGATCGTAAGAAGCTCAGTTATGAGGCTTACACGTAGTCTTCGGGAGGATGTATCAGAACCACAGCCTGGCTAAAGAGTTAATTATAAATATTGCAAAGTTTGTATGAATTGGCTGTGTTTAGATAATGCAACAGTTTGTTGTGACGATTGTTTTGAGGAAATGGTAGTCCAAGATTGAACCACTCCAGTTTGTGTCACCGCCTCTTTAATTCCCTTGTGTTAGTAAAATTTGTGTGTTTGAGTTTCCTGTAACATATATATTTTAATCAAAATGTGTTAGATTTAATTTTCTATTTTTTTTTCACTCATTTAAAAAAATGAATAAATTACAAGACATTTTTTAGCACTGACCAACATATAGAAAAATTAGTTCGAATAAGACAATATTTTGTAAATTATATCATGTGGTTTAGAAATAATTATTTTATTAGGATAATAACATAAAAAAAAGGTTTGTATAAATTTTTGTTGCTTTAATTATGGTCCTCACAAACCCCACCCGACCGAATGTGGTAGACATCAGCCACCCGACAACCGGAGAGTTAAGTAATCACTTCTCGAGAGAGGTAGATGATTAGCAGCACTAGGTATCGCTACACTGAAAAAAAATATTTTAAATCTTTTCCTACAGCATTGTATTGTTTTTTTTTTTTGCTTTAGTATGAACCACAATTGTTAAGTTCTTTACAATATATCCTGAAAAAAGAACGATTCGTTTTAGTATTAGGTAATAGGGAATTGTATCAAGATTAATGCAGTACTTATTAATATCAGCTTTAGTAGTGAGTCGTGTTTGAAGATTCTACAAAATTGTTGTAATCTCAGTATTATAATAAATATTCCCTATTCCACAAAAATGTTACTTAACCACATAATTTAATGTTAGTATTCCCACAATAGTTTTCTATGAAATTGTTGCAATCAAAAGTATTTATTAGGTTATGTGTTACAACCTTGTAGTAAATAGAGTCAAAGAGATATTGTACCCAAGTTATACTTAAAAGGAGAATTCATATATGCTACAAAATTGTAATCAACTTTCAAATTGTTGGGTGGTAAAAATTTCCACAATGTTTTGAAATATCGTTGAGTGTCCGAACTTTATTGTGTTTAGTGCCAAACTATTATTATCTACTTCTGAATTACAATTATTAACAAATGTATATTACAGAAATTTGTACTAAAGTGTTTGAAAGTTATAGTAAAAATTACGGAATTATTTTGGATTTTAAGTATGAAATGCCGATAAGTCAATAAGAAATAAATTAACTTTAAAATTATGGGAAAATATCGCGCCTGCCGCTTGTGATTTGTGACATTATACTCGACGCGCCGAACAGATTCACCAATCGCGGAAACAATTCGTCTTATTTTATGATTAAATCGACCCAATGTTTTGTTTTTCATTTCGATTTTTCTTATCCATAATACAAAAAATAAAAATAGAGTGTGTTAATCAAAGTTCCTATGTTTGGAATCAATGGAATCATAAAATAAGAAGAATTATTGTATCCGTGTTTTCCGTGTTTGGTGAATCTGTTCGGCGCGTCGAGTATAGCACCAGGCCTGTGGCTGACGAAATTCGTGGTAGCCAAATTTTATCTTGTCCCTATAAAATATTAATACTACTCATGTCGATAATTAAACTAATGGAAAATATGTGTATTGCCAATTATTATATACAATTATTATTCTTCTTACTGTACCTCTGTAAGTTTTCTACGAAACAGCGAGTACCTTTTGCGCCCATAATTGTGAAAAATACAAACGTCGGAAAACTGAAAACTGTAATTTTTTGATTGTAATGCACAATACACTTTATAAAACACAGAATTCGTCTTTGATTAGATATGTGAAGTGAAAAATCCGATATTCGATTGTTGACCTGCTTTGTATAGAAAAAATGCTACATGAAACCGAAAAAAAGGTTTGAAAAAATATATTAAAGCGTAAGAAGTACCGGGTGCTTGACTGATGACTTGTAACTTATGACAAAAACGCAGTTGAACCGATCATACCACCTACGGAGGGCTATATACCACCAGTAGCATGCAATAGTGATTCTTTGTTCAGTGATATTATTTAATATAGGTGTGTATTAGCAATAGTGTCAAAATACATAAGCCAACTTAAACTAATACTCAAAGTATGCTGAAGTCAGTGCGAAAATATATATATATAGGCATTTGATTTTCTTTTGGACATATCTTTAATGTGGGACTTTCCTATCGAAGCAATTCGTAGCGTCTCAAAGTCCCACACAGTTGAACTATAAACACTTCAAGCTCGTATTATGTCATGTCCAACAATCCAACATTGAAATGTTGGTATTATCACTATAATATTGCAGCGGTGATTGCAGCAAAATACACTGCTTTAGGATTACAAGTAGTAAGGTCACTGGCGTTCAATCATAATTGCCACAAAACATATAAAATTCATGGCATTCATTTATCGTAGCCAACGCTATAGTGTTGGAAGAACTGATAATCTAGAATTGTAGTAAGTAGTATATCAATTTTGTTGCGTGAATCTATATATTATTGAATGAGTAAGTACTACAATTTATAGCTCAACAATATTTAAATGTTGCATTTTCTGAACGATTATGTGCTAATTGAAAACCACGAGAATAGCAAGATAAACTATTTATAGGCAGAATAAGTGCAACAAAAATAAAGCATTAATGTCTTAGTTCATTTGTTGCGCTTTACCACAAAAAGTATTATAATTTTATTATATAGGGATTAAGACATTTTCACACAAAATTGGGTAGATTTTACTACGCGATCTAATAATTACAACTGTATAGAAATAAGTACTGCAGATTGATGCCTAGTACCATTTTAGGCGCAAAATATAGGGCTATTTTCTACAATTGTCGTATTGAATACTAATTTTTTTTCCATGTACTCTAACGATTCCAGCTTGAGTTAGGCTATGGTAATTTAACTAAGAAACACATTTGCTTTTATTGACTAAAAACCAGTGGGCTTAAAAATTCTGTTAAGCTTACATCTGTGCATCAGGAACTTCAGCGACTTTATCAATATACTATATATTCCTGAGAAAATGAATTGAGTTTATGTATGTTAGAATATTTTAAAGCGCCTAATTTGTTAAATTCTGCCAGTGACATTATAATACCATCAGCAATCCTATTTCTAAATACCAAATAGGGTACTATTTGTGCGATGATAAGCTACATTGAAATAATGCATGGCATAACATTTGGAGACAAAACTTGAGATGAATCCGCAAGTAAGATAATTTTATCATGCACCTAGTGCTATTACTTAGATTTAGCCACGTGGATTCGATCCAGAATAGCAGTGAAGTGCACCAGATATCGACAGTTTCAACTTAAATATTTTACAGGATGATTATCGATCCAGATAAATCTTACGTCATGAAGCTAATAGAAATTTTGCAGCACTATACTCCTAAACAACAGTTTTATTAGATGACACTATGTATAGCTCTGCGTAATATTTCCTATAAAAGACACTTTAGGTTTGTGTCCGCTTAGATCATTCAATTATAATAATTAGCGCATGACATATGAGGAGTAATGAATAGTACAATATTCGGTCTTGATTTAGAGATGGCATCATCAGCACGTTTTCAAATTCGAACGATCGATTAAATCAATTCAAACACTTTTTATCCCATTTAAAATAGCTATTAAAATGCCGGGTTTAATTGAAAACGTCATATTTTCCAACGGAATTTTGTTTGTTTACTCTATTTTTTGATCTCTTGTGGTTTAACGTGTGTGTTTTACGTTAAAAAATAATGTGAAATTGAAGTATTTTTAGTTAATGAGCAGAAAGAGATACAAAAAAACAGCTAAGTGATAAAAAACAAAACATTTAAAGTAAGTCCTGGATTTTTCAAATGTGAGATTAAAACGGAGTTTTATCCACAATATCAAAACAGAATTATTGCACTCGACGCGCGTTTCGCTAACCATGTTAGCATCATCAGGAGATGATTAAAACAGTTTTGATCTATTTTTTGTTCTCTTGTGGTTTAACGTGTGTGTTTTACGTTAAAAATAATGTGAAATTTAAGGATTTTTAGTTAATGAGCAGAAAGAGATACAAAAAATCAGCTAAGTGATAAAAGCAAAACATTTAAAGTAAGTCCTGGATTTTTCAAATGTGAGATTAAACCGGAGTTTTATCCACAATATCAAAACAGAATTATTGCACTCGACGCGCGTTTCGCTAACCATGTTAGCATCATCAGGAGATGACTAAAACAGTTTTAATCATCTCCTGATGAAGCTAATATGGTTAGCGAAACGCGCGTCGAGTGCAATAATTCTGTTTCGGTATTGTGAATAAAACTCCGTTTTAGTGCATGTTGCCGAAGGTTCCAAACCCCAACATAAATGTGAGATTGTTCACTGATTATTTTTCTCTTCTAGATACCAAGATCATTTTCCGAATACCAATGCCTTATAGAGATTGGCATTTGGGAAACATTAGGAAGCACAATGAGATTCACAGGAACATCCTCCGCAATAATAATTAGGGGAGCAAAAATCTATGGATATTAGAAGAAGGTACAGAAGCTGAAAAGTTGCATGCAATACATGATATCTTGCACTTCCATATTAAATTAAAAAAGAAAATCAATATTTTTAGCAAGACAAATATCTTAAAATTTATCAAAAATACCCGAGTTCTAAGAGACCTACAGGGCATCTGCAAAACTTGTCTGAAGACGTACGTACTGTAGTGCCAAGCAACAATTCAAACAAAGCCTCTGGGGCTCCAATACTAGAATCGCAAGTCAACACCACTAAGAAGCAAAAAAGCACCAGCTAGAATGATATACATTAGGGTGGAGTGAAAAATGATTTGATTTCTGATGAACTGATGTAATAGTTACATAAAGTTTCCATTAGGAACACATATTATCCATACCAATTTTTGTTTTAATCGCTTTATATTTAGAGGGTCCGCCAGACCCACCAATGTTAGAAAAAAAGTTGAAAATTGCAACTTTTTTAAATTCGTATTTCAAAAATTATACTCAGGTTAGCCATATACGCAATACTACTACTAATGGTAATTGCTCATTCACTTACGACAGGCACGGACTAAGTACGGGGCTCGAATTAAAGGAATTAAATAAAATAGTAAAACGTTATATTTAAAGCCGCAGTCGTGGCGGAAGGCGGAGCCTCTAAATGATTGATTGCAATTACCATTAGTAGTAGGATTGCATATATGACTAACCTGAGTATAATTTTTGCTAATAGTAACATTTACACGTAAGGAATGCAGTTATATACGAATTTAAAAAAGTTGCAATTTTCAACTTCTTTTCTAACATTGGTGGGTCTGGCCGACCCTCTAAATATAAAGCGATTAAAACAAAAATTGGTATGGATAATATGTGATCCTAATGGAAACTTTTTGTAACTATTACATCAAAGAAATCAAAAAAATTAATTTTTCACTCCACCCTAATATACATACTGAATTGTTGAAATTAATATACATCAAAGGTCATGTAAACAGTGGCACACGATTAGCCATTTCTTAAATTTTCTGGAAAATGACATTTTCTGATTCGATACTTATACTTTCGAACCAGCTGATAAAATACAAGTACAAAGCTATCGATTTGTACTGTATTTAACTGATGATAGCTAAAGGCTCCGACCAACGAAAAAATGTGCTCATATTTTACATTGACTATCAAAAAAACCTTCAACATATGCAGTGACTTATACTGCTAAGGTCTATCAAATAATACACAAGCTCTCCTGGAGCCAAACAGCAAAGCGTCGACTTAACGAATTACAACATACAACTATAAACATAACCATAGCAAAATGGTCCAACAGAGATGCATATACTCTCACCATTATTGTTTAATATTTACATAGAGAAAATATTTCAACTCAAAACGACCCTAGAAGCATAAAAGTGGTAACCCCAACAGGAAGATTTACAACCCAAACTATCCCAAACATAAGTTTAAAAAATGTGGTCCTAATATCAAGCAAATGCAAACTGATGATAGTGAGCCGACAACCCCACGATAATGATCTACCTTGATAACAAGCAGATTAAAAACAAGAAAACGTTTAAATATCTGCAGCACGCTGAAGGACAAGTAGTGTGATAGCGATGAAGAGGTGAAATACGAGCGGCTGTTGCTCGAGGTACGTCCGTTAAATTTAGTAGTTACCTCCTAGGACAAGAAGTACCATTCGCTTCGAGTGGTTAAATGTTTCATATACCCAAAATTACTATACCGAGCAGGAACCTGGTCACAAAGGTCAAATCCCTTAATAGTATGAAGGCCTTTCAAATGTGGATCCTAAAATTCCACAGGTAGCCCATATAACAATTAAGCAAGTTTCGCAAAAAAAACATGCATCGGTACTTATTATGTATTATACAAAGAAAAACATCATACGCGACACATACGAAGTCCCAGTATATTTTACTAAAAATAGATCATCCGCATAAGAAAAAAACGAGGTAAGAGGTCCGCAAACAACACTTCTGGCTTCCGAATATACGAAAATGGTGTAATATCGCAGATACCGATGCCGTGCCGCCCCGAAACTTAAAAGAGCTGGAGAAGGAACACTTCGTATTCATTATATCATGTAAAGGTTTTGCTCCTAAACTAACCATATAATAATGCCAATATCTACTTAGGGTACCCAATGTTTCCCTAAAAGAAAACTAGATATACTAAAGATATCGAAAACTATATAAAATATCCACAAATAAATGAATTTTTAAAGTGATTTTCGATGCAGGGTTCTTCATCCAAAATATATATGTATGCTGCCGCTCTCTGGGAGTAGAGAAGTGACTACATTGCTTCTCTCAATGTATTTTAAATACAGAGGCATGTGCATGCTTACTTATATAACTAACTAGAACTCCAAACTTCTATGTTTAGTAGTTTGTGCTAGTTTGTGTTAGCAAAAGAGATCTTCAAAACACGATGCTAGTATGTATAATTGCACCGCTAGAGATGTAATAGCCTCAATACTTAACTAGTGATGCATTGACTCATGGTACAGCTCAAGATGATGGCGTAATAAGCTACTACTGTTTATGTAGTAGATGTAGCAAGTTGAGTGTCTTGGAGATGGCATCATCACTATCATTTGATTGCCAGTGCTTATCTGCAATATATGTAAATTTTCAAATTCTGAACGTGTTTTTAAAGCTAGGGGTAACTGCAATATCAATTCTTGCTACTATCCCCAAGCTCTTTGAATCTATTCCTATTCGAACTGATGAAATTGTTCGGTCTTTCAGGGGCTATATATCGCTTCCGAACAACATGGCTTTGCAGTGTATCAAAGCTTAGTTGCCTGAGCTGAATTCGTCAGAGTTTTAAACATGAACGAGGTTAATTCAATGAAGTTGCCCTATAGAGTACGTGTGAACAAAACAAAAAATATTTTTAATGACAATAACGATAATTCCATACGCTAGTATTGAAATTTGATGGCTCAAAACTTTATTAGTGTGTAAGTTCTCGAATAGGAGTAGGCAAGAAAACATTAAAAAAGTGTATAATAGGTTGCTCTAGGTAGGTTTTTGGTCCACTCTACTACATAAAGCAAATGCTCGCAATCGCGTCTTCTATGATTTTCAGCAGGTCTTGCAAATGACTAAGGCTGTGTCATAATAAAATCAAATGCCTTATTATTCTTTATTTATTTGCACAGAAATTACGCAAGATTTCCGATGAACAGTTCAATCTATATATTTAGAGCCGAATTATATATGATATCTTGAAAAAATATCCTCCTAATAAACCACATAACGTATGATTTTTGCAAGTTTGCTTTTGAGCGACTTTTTGAAATTACCCTATAAACACGGACTAAATAAACACTTTAGAGACATTTTTTTTAATCGTCACTGGTCGGTATAAACTATTATTTCTTTAAATCATTTACCACCATAAAGGAGAGGGTGGTAATTAACTTTATAATAACTTTATAATTTGCTAATTAGCAGACTGTACTACCACAGGAAGGTGGGGTTGCATAGGGTGTGAATTGATAGATGTATTTTAGATATTACGTACTTTAATAATGCAATATTTAATTTGCATTGAATATGATGAATATATACATTGATTTCTAACTACTTTCATGCATTCATCCTTTCACACTTAAATCTAAATACTATTAACTATTAATAAAAATCTAACATCTAACAAAAGTTCTTGATTATTTGAATTTAACATGAACTTATTTAATGAAATTTTCGTTATTTTAAAATTTCAACCGACTGACTTTCCATTTACACTAAATACCTTGTTACTTTATTTATTCAACGATTCTCTCAACTTATCTTCACTAGGAATATAAGACATCGAACATTTGATTCGAATCTTGAGTAGAGGAACAGATTTGTCATCTACAAATTTCCAACCGCCATTTTACCTTCTTCTACCTTCAACAGGAGAGACGCTACGAGTTGAATTATTTCGAGAAAATGCGTTAAAACGACCAGAGTTCTGAATTTAGTGTTGAAACAAAGGAACACAGAGTACAGCAGGTATTTTCTAAATATCTGTGAAAACAAAGGAAAAAACTACTAAATATCATGGCGCCAAATAGAGCTACGACTGGATATATGTTCTTGGCGCCAAATTTAATCAGAGCGCTGAGTAGACCGTGGCTGTGAGTGTTTGTAAGGCACTAAAATCAAATTTTTTCTACCGGCGCGGACAGGGAGAACAGAGCGGAAATTACGCGGAAGCGGAATGCATTTGAGAGGGTAGAAACGTGTTTTCTTTATTTAGCATATTGTGAACTACTAACAAGCATAAACCTACTAATTAAATATCACCCTGTCCTAAGTTTGAACTTGAACTTGACAAATGTTATATAAACATTCACTGTTAATTATAAACAACTTGAGCGGTCGACGGGTGCGATTTTAATCTTTAATGATGCAGCCATCAGCATTTTGTAACATATAAATACGTAGGCAAAAGCCAAGTTCATCAGGCATTCTGGTCTCTCAACTCCGCTCAATCTAGTTGTGGTACAGCACATAGGTGCGTACACTTCTAGTTGTTCTATCCCACAACCCCCATATCTGTGAACACCTGGACACAGGTCCAGGGCGATCAGGTCCTTACCTAACCTGGATGGACCTATGCACGTATACGACATTCGGAGGATACTAAAAGTAGAGAATTTACGAGTGAAGTATCAGAATTTTTAGTAAAGGGATAGTTTTTGGGGATTTTTAAAAAGTAGTGCAAGTGTTTTAGAAATCTGAAAAAAAAATTCAGAAATACTTACCTTATAAATATCAAAACGAATGTATTAATTAAAGGCAGCTCCACTCACATAAACTTTATTAATAAAATAGTGACGTCGCTTTTTAGAAAAACTTTGAACTAAGCCTCCCTCGAGAAGACATGCATTTAATATTAATTGGGTATAATGTAAACTCTTATTTCATCTATAAACTTAAACACGCCTTTATTAGTAAACAGTCTAACCGTTGTTAAGTTTGTTTGTAAATAAACTTTAAACAATTAAAAATAACAAAATCAGCGATACCCGCCAGAAATTTACTAATGGAATGAACGATTAATAAAATTAGAAAAATTTAATTAAACCCAATCAAAATAATACAAAAACAGATCAACCTGATTCAATTACGGAGTTTCTTTTTAAACAAATAAACAGTAATTAAGAGATACGTTGAGCTAACTATAAATCAAATCACAAAGAAAAAAATACAATTCGTGACAATATTGTTCTTTACACAATATTGACAGAGACAAAGATATATTATATTGAGAACGATTAATAAAGATTTCCTTAACGTAGCGACAACTTGCTTTCCAGCGATTGTTTCATATAACGGAATCTACTCTACCGCCAAATCAGGTTCGGACTAAGAAGTAACTGAAATACAATGTTTTAAAAACACAAATTGTAATTTATCTGGGGTGAAATAAATCTATTCGGAGTTTAATTATGGCTCATTCATACTACGCACATAAAGGGTGTTATCACCAACTTATATGGTGAAAAACAGTAAGCTAATACACATGTTGAGGTGTTTCCCCAACAGTTACCGTAAAAGGGCAACTGGAATAATGAATACTACAGACTGTAATGAAACAAGCTTTCGAATATACACATTTTTAAAAAGATAAAATTCATCTTCTCTATGCTGTTGGTAAACCAGAATTCTTGAAATCACCACATGACATACGTCCAGTGACACATAAGGCATTATCAAGGAAGTAAAAAAAACTACCTCAAATTTGGGAATAATATTTCTAAAACATAATTCAATTTATGAATGAATAAACGCTGGGGGTATTAACAATTATTTTAATTGGGCTATTACGATGCTAAAAATTTAAAATGCAATTTTCTTTAGTAAAAATTTCATCAGCATTTCACTTAAAAAAAGAACGTGTTCGTAGCTATTAAAATGATGTTTTGAACATCTCTTATTTACGAATTAGTTGGCAATCCCAGATTCCACGTAATCCACAAATTACACGATCCAATACG